>ML793490.1:572256-586054 GCA_009831015.1 Picea engelmannii | reverse complement strand
AGGGGGGAGAGAGAAGGGGGGGGGTAAAGAATATTTCATGTTAACAGGAACGCGCATGCATTCCTGTTAATAATAACACATGCGCATTCCTTAAGAGCCCACATTATTTTTATTTCGATTTGTTTTAGGAATGTGCACGCATTATTTTCCACGTGTTTCTTAGTAACGTATGCACGTTCTTGAGAACATGCACGCATTATTGGGTATGTTCCTATGCAACTTGTTGAGTGGAGGTTTGGGGTTTGTCGAACCTGTCACATCATAAATATGTGTATGTTCCTACAAGTGTGTGTTCCTGCTTACCACATTCCAACTTTATTGTCCGCCAACTTCATGCAATCACCACATTGTGAACAACTCGATGAGATATTTCCAACCCAACTTGAACATGCTCAAATGGACGTCGTTTTTAAAAGTTATCGCGTTCTAAATTTTTGGTCAAAAAGGAAAAATGTTGACAAGGATGACACGTGGGATCACTATCACATGACACGTGGACTTTCTTTACAAATACTGACATGGTGTTGTACAAATAGTGATGTGGAACTATATGAATGATGATGTGGCATTGTATGAATGGTGACATGGCAATTTGAAACGATGGCGTGGAACGCTGATGTGGCATTGACGTTGTGTTGACTGTGTGTTGATGTGTCAAATAAAAATGCACTAATGTGGCAGGTGACTATGCAGCTTACATGGAAATACTTTGCAACTTATAGGGCCAACACATGGGCTAATCAGAGGCTACCACGTGGCGACCCCATTTTGGCCAAAAATTCCTTATCCTTCTAGAACCGTCGACAAAGAGAATAAAACCGTTGACCATTGTGGTAAAAAATCAATGGCTTAACCAACTCGACTATTGAAGGGATTTGATATGGTTTCAAACAAGTTTATATTTAACTTGTTTTTGTAACAATAATCCAATGGAGAGGGAGGTCCAGAGGGTTGACCCCGTGAACTCCACCCATATATTAGTCATATAAATTAACCATATATCAATTCACATGGTGGTCGGGATTTGGTCTAACAATTATGGTATGGTTGGATTACAACATTACTATCACATTTAGTTGCATGCCTTGTATGGCATGAAAAAACAAATTGAATTTTTATATACTATACCATATATAATATATATGGTGATTTAAATATTGTTTGGTTATTTAAATATTCAATTTGTTAGACCATAAATCATATGGTATATATATGGTATATTTTTTGGTTATTATAATATATATATGGTTATTAATCATATATTGGAGGACCATAAAAATGGTATCGAATAGTTTTGAACCATGGAACTTTTGTTATTTAAACAAAGGTATTTTATCTTACTTTTATTATAAGTTAATGTTCATGCATGCTACTTTTATTTCTATTACTAAAGATCCATCTTAACTACAGATCTATCATGGGCCAACAGGGATCAAATCCATCGAGGTGAAAACATCATTTTAGAGTGAAAAACTTGAGGAAAGGTTTTCATCTTGAGGGATTTGATCCCTCTCGGTGCATGGTAGATCCGAATTTAAGATGGATCTACGTTGGTTCCAATCACGGGAACAAAGGTGATAATTTTAGATGATGATATTTATCTATTGGTATATGTTTAAGATGAACATGATACTTTGAAATGTACATCATTATGAATCCAAATAATAACAAAGTAACATTGTTTAGTGATGAAGATGTTGAATAATAACAAAATGGAATGGTTAATATATTGAATAATCTATATACTACATCACATCATATCATTAAGAAGTGATACAGGGAAGATATTGAATAATGCATATATTATACAGTAATTGATCTCAATCTATCTTCTTCTACTTTTTTCTTACACACACTCACACACTTTCCCATATTTCCATATTGATCATATGGAAATGGACCATGCAAACTTTAACTCAAGATATTGCACTAAAAGTGAGACCTTGAGAAATTTAAGACCTCCCCAGTTTTTCATGTTTTATATATCTTAATATTATAATGGTTTTAATGTGAAAATACTAATAGATAAATTACACCTAACCAAAGAAAGTATAGGACTTCAACTTATAATACATGTTTTGAAAACTTATAATATCTATTTTGAAATTGGTTTTAGTTGTGTTATTGCTAAATTCATTTCACTTGATAATTTGCACTATCTCATAGTTAATCAATATATATGATCACTTTCCTTCATATCATTTCTTCAATTAATTAATGCACTGAATCATTTTTCATACTGTTATCACTGAAATCAATGTACCCTATTGTTTAATGTTATATCATTATTATTGAAATCAATGCACCCTATCATTTTGTGTTATATTATTGTTAAAACAAATAGAACTATTTGATTATTCTAAATCATTTTCAATTGTATAATCACTTAAATCAATGCATATGATTTTGCATTATGTCAATATTGAAATTAATGCAACTAATTGCTCTAAATCATTTATCATTGTGTCATCGTTAAAATCAATGCATTGCATTGTTTTGCATTATGTCAGTATTGAAATCATATCAATTAATTGCTCTAAATCATGTTTCATTGTACCATCTCTAAAATAAATGCACCGTATTTTTTTGTGTTATATCATCGTTGAAATCATTTCAACTCTCTTATTTCTCTAAATATTTTTTTTAATATCATCACTGAAATCGATATGCTCTATTGTGGTGTGTTATATCATTATCATTGAAATCAATGCACCCTATTGTTTTATGTTATGTTATACTATGCTAAATCATTTTTCATTGTATAATCACTTAAATCAATGCATATTGCTTTTCATTATGCCATTATTGAAATCAATCAAACTTATTGCTCTAAATCATTTATCATTTTGTCAACACTAAAATCAATGCATTGCATTGTTTTGCATTATGTCATTATTGAAATTATAGAAACTAATTTCTCTAAATCATTTGTCATTATACCATCTCTAAAATAAATGCACCTTATTGTTTTATATTATATCACTGTTGAAATCATTTCAACTTGCTTATTTCTCTAAATCATTTTTTTAATATCATTTTTTTTGTTTGTTAGAAATGTCCATCACTTTTGGGGCCAAAATTTCAACTATTGGTTAAGAAACGACAACCTAGGGGAATCGTCGTCTGGGCTGCACCGACCCTTAACATGGTTGTATTTTTGGGTGTCTCCTCTCAACTAAACACACTGTAAGGGTATTGAACTTGGGTCTCGTAGAAAATGAAACCCAAACCTTAACCAGATGAGCTAGAGGGAATTGATTAGCAAATTGAAGGACATGAGCGTGGGATTTGATCCACTTATGTGTGCATGAGTCACGATATCATTTAATATAATATCTTTGGGTGTAGCCACACATTCTACCACTACCTGAAGTTGTCTCCATGGATCTAGGTTAAGTGACCCTCATCAAAATTGAACCTTGCCCAATGGTGAAAAACTCTTCACTTTCCACCATTGGATCCAACCCCTTTGGGCTTCAAATTGAAGGACACAGGGGTGGGCTTTGATCCACTTATGTGTGCATGGGTAACGATATCATTCAATACAAGATCTATGGTTACAACCACACGTTCGACCACTACCTCAAGGTTCTCCATGGCTTCAAGTTAGGGCCTCATGGGAATTGAACCTTTCCTAGCGGTGAAAAAATCATCTCTTTCCACCATTGAATCCAAACCCTTTGGGCTTCCTAAAATCAAAGGACATGGGGTTGGGATTTGATCCACTTATGTGTGCATGGGTAATGATATCATTTAATATAATATCTCTAGGTGCAACCACATGTTTGACCACTATCTCAAGGTGCCCCCATGGCTCTAGGTTAAGCATCCCTCATTGGAATTGAGTCTTTACCAATGGTGAAAAACCTGTCTCTTTCCACCTTAGATCCAACCCCTTTGGGCTTAAAATTTTGAAGGACGCGAGGGTGGCCTTTGATCCACTTATGTGTGTACATGTCATGATACCATTTAATATAATATCTCTAGGTGAAGTCGTACGTTCCACCACTACCTCAAGTTACCCCCCATAGCTTGAGGTTAGGCCCTCATGGGAATTGAACATTTCCCAATGGTGAAAAACTCCTCGCTTTTCACCATTGGATCAACCCCTTTGGGCCATTTTTTTAATATCATCATTGAAATCAATATTCCCTATTATTTTGTGTTATACCATTACTGAAATCAATGCAGGTATTCAATGATTGATATTTCATTATCTTTTAGTTTCCATGATTGGAACATATAAATAGTGCAAACCCAAACCTCTTGAATTTTGAAACATTCTTGATTTTGAAGTGATTAAAGCGTAATTATATATCTTGAGAAGCGTTTTATCCTCTTGATATTGAACTATTATCTCAATAATATATCCAATCAGAATATACTTCTTATTATTTTACACTTGAAACAATTTGAAAATGGATGGATGTCCAAAACCTCACTACTTTTGTCATATTAGACTCATTAAAAAGTAATCTTATAGATTTATATGATACATAATAATTATGCAATATCTCAACTCAGAGAAGGTTGGTCCTATAACATAACTTTGATATTGATATAGAATTAATGTTCATTTTAATAATTATTTAGGAATATTATTGAAATTTATAATAATTACTCAAAATTTAATACTTTGATTTTTATTGTTTCTATAGTTAGTTATTGTTTTCAAAAATACATGAACATAATAAAACCCTCCATAAAACCCTAAAAACAAATTCTAATTCAAAAAACATGTGCATTCACACGATAAGTCAATAGATAGATCTAGATTATACACACTATGAATTACTTAATTCCGGATCCATCATATGTTTAAATTGTTATTCCTAGCTTGTGCTAAATTTATCTAATATATGATCCATTAGTGTTTCATGTAAATTCTGGTATATAACCTATATGTTACTCGGATCATATTCTTAAAGTTGATATTGATATATAAATATATACATATATAATGTAAATCATTGTAAATATGATTTGACATATATAAAAAAATCTATGGATCATAATCTAATATATCATATAGATTGTTATTTATCATAATTATGACTATGCTACTAAAATCCAAAATAATGTTATTGTTTGAGTGATAATAATCCCTATTGTGCCAATGTGCATGATAGAATGTGAGTTAAGTGTGCATTGATTGATTGGAATCTAAAATATGGCATGGGCATCCTGACTCGTATATGTAGATATATGAATAAATCTTGCCATTATGAATGAAATTAAATATACAAATTGTCAATTATAATAGATATATAAATCTTTCTATGTTTAATTAATATTAAATATATAAAACTGGACAATTATAACAAATAAATAAATATTTCTACATTTAAATAATATTAAACATATAAAAGTTGGCAATTATAATAGGTTAATTTATATAATATGAAATTAGGTTTTAGTGATATTCAATATGTACATGCAATGAAATCTAATCATGGTTCTAATTTCTTGAATCAATAATAGGTTTGCATTTCATAGTGACTCATATGTATAGGAAGATAAGTGTAGGCAATGACTAATGTTGCCACAATTTTGCACAACACCCATGGGTGCATTAAACATAAAAAAATATCAATAATATTGAAAACTTAAAAAATATATAACACATAAGTTTTTAAATTTCAAAATATACTTGTTATACTTATAATAGTTTCTCTTTGTTTTTAAATTTTTACATTATAGATTTTTGTTTAGTCAATATAATATTATATATATATATATGTATATATATATTTTAAATGTACAAGTGAAAGAAATTATACATCTTTTTCTCTTAATTTTTAAACTTTTACATTAAAGCCAATATTGTTTTTGTATTTAGTCAATATTATATTATTATTTTTTAAATGAACATTTGTCAACTCCAAATTAGCATGGGAGAAATCACACATCTCCCATAGTAGGTTGTAGAAAGTGCCTCTCATCACAATACATTTATAATCATGTTAGTATAAAAGTTGATTTACAACTTATGGTTGTTTACTTTCTTTTATTATAAATTAATTTTCATGTGTGCTACTTTTAGTTCTACTACTAGTAAAGTTTAGTAATATAATAATAATTATTATTATTATTATAACAAAAACTGGCAAAATATGTATTAGCTGTGTTGAAGAATTCACTGATTTTACAAAAAAGAGGTCCATATATCATTTAGATTTTATGCGCAGAACGAAATGACTACATATTATTAACAGATGCTTAACATAGAATAACAAAGATACAATAAAAATGGGTTTCTATTTAATAAGGAAATACGTTGAAACTGTAAAATGCAGCAAAAAACAAGCTTGCTAGAATGGTGGCGGCTTATCTTTGAGAAGAGATGTGATGGTTGCGCTCATTCGCAAGAAAATTGGTTACAATGAGGCTCTGAAGGAATTTTATAATAAACGGGAATGTCAAAAACCCTACACATCCAAAAACATAACCCTAGGAGTTGAAGCGCCAAAAGTCACGTGGGCCCCATTTGGGTAAGTCAGTACATCAACTTCCCGGGGTCGTAACTTTTGCATACGATCTTCGTTTGATGTGCTCAACACCTCGTTAGAAATATCTATCAGAGGAATACAAATTTGATGTGAGAAACATCGAAGGAACTTCCATGTTGCTCCATGTTTTCCCAAAAGATGTCGTTTAGGGTCTCAAAACGACTCTGAAAGTTTAAGACCCGAAAAACTGCTAAAAATAGTAAATTACCAAAATTGCCAGAAAATTGTTTTGAGCCAGTTGGAAAAGGTGGGTGGCCACGGATATCCACCTAGATCAATCCTCCCTCCTTAGGAAGCAGTGGTCTCCATTGAGTTGAGTTCCCCATCAGATGAGGAAATTTATGTTGAATTTGGCACTGGGTGAGCCACTTGCCTTGGTGCAGGAGTTGCCCTACTTTGACGACTTGATAAAGCTGGATCCTTTGTTGTCGAGTGCCCTTGATATTTGTGTCCATAATCTAATCACTAGATGCCTGTTGTAAGCAGTTGGGGTTGAGCTTTGTTGGTGTCAGTTGTTCTGCTACTTCTGAGGTGTCCAATAATGGTGGGAAATAAGACCGAAGGAGATCCACATTGAACATTGGGTGCAAGCCAAGGAAAGGAGGAATGTTGAGCTCAAAATAATTACCCCCCACAACTTTGGTGATGGTGTGCGACCCATAATGGAGTGGGCGAAGCTTCCGATGGGGTCCTGTAAGATGTTATTTCTTCAAGTGCAACCAAACTTTGTCTCCCACCTGAAACTTATGTGGCACCCAATGTTGATCATGGCGCTGATTGTACTTGTCATTGGACTTCTGTAGGATATCCTAAACCTATTGGCAGATGTGTTGGATCCGCTCAATGAATTAGGTGGCTTTGTCAAATTCAGTTGTAGCAGGGGATGATTCAGTCGAGGTGACCGCAAGGGGAAGTGCAACATCTATGGGACCCAATGGTTGGAATCCAAACCCCACCTGAAAGGGGCTATGGCCGATTGAGCTATGCAGGGCTCGGTTGTATCTATGTTGGACATAGGGAAGGCTCTCATCCCATGTGCGAGGGTTCTTGGAATTATACATGCACATGATATGCACAATCATTCGATTTACGACCTCGGTTTGTCCATCTGTCTGGGGGTGGAAGGTTGTGGACTTGGTGAGCTTGGTGTTCAGCAGTGACCAAAGGCTCGACCAGAATGTGCTGAGAAATCGATTGTCTCGATCTAAAACAATGGATTGTGGGATTCCAAAATGTACCTAGGCTCGTTCAAAGAAGATCTTGGTAGTGGCCTTTGCTGTGATGCTCTTCTTGCAGGCAACCAGAATCACCATCTTAGAAAAGTGATCAACAACCAAAAAAACCCAATCATTTCCCCGCTTGGTGGATGGGAGGCCCAACATGTAGTCCATTGAGATGGATTCCCATGGCCTTTTAGGAGTAGGAAGAGGGGTGTACAGGACCCGTTTCTTAGAGGTCGGTTTGGCAGTAACAAAGGCAGTGCATGACCTGATATACTTGTTGACTTCCTGTCAAAGTTTCAGTCAGTAGAAATGTTTTTGTTGCATCGCCATTGTATTTTTGATGCCGAAGTGTCCTGACACCAAACTGTAGTGGGATTCTAAGATTATCTTCACTCACTCACTTGATGGAATGCAGATATGGCCCATGCGACACAACAACCCATCCTGAAGATGGAAATTATTGACAATTGTGTTTGCACCCAACATTTGGTAGGTTTTGGAGAAGTCTGGGTCTATCTCATAGATTTGGATCCATCCAGAGGTCTCATGGCCACAAGAGTCTAGCACCGTGGTGAGTGTCGTGACTAGCGGTTTACTAAGGCAATCAACGATACAGTTGGTGCTCCCTGTTTTATACTTTATGTTGAGGTGGAATTGTTGCAAGTATCTGGACCACTTTTGGTGGTGGTCATTCTGCAATTTTCCGTGTGTCTGCATGAAGTGTAGTGGCTTATGATCAGTGTGGATGACTGTCTCCTTCCCAAGAATGTAATGTCTCCACTGACAGCAGGCTTGCACAATGGAGTACAGGCTTGTAATGTTCGTAAGTAGGGTACTTACAGACATCATCTGATAGTGTCTCACTATGATAATCCATGGGGTGGCCGTGCTGAGTGAGAACGATGCCCGCAACATATTCTGAAGCATCTGTCTCAATATCAAAGGGATGCTACAAGTATGGTAGTGAAAGTATTGGGGCGGAGCACAAGAACTGCTTCAAATCATCGAACTCTTTTTATTGGGATGGGTTCCACACAAATTTCTCCTTACCACCACCCCTCGTTATTTGGCTGAGGGCCCATGCAATATGAGAGAATCCCAACACAAACCTGCAATAGAAATTGGCAAGGCCCAAGAAGCTCTGAATCTCAATGAGTGTGGTTGGGGCTAGCCAGTCACAGATGACTTGGATCTTGGTTGGATCAACATGTACGCCATGTCGATAAAAAATGTATCCTAGATAATGGACTCTGTCCATGCCGAAGGAGCATTTTTCCAAGTTGGCGTATAGCTTGTGTTGTCGTAGGGTGTGCAGAACCTGTTAGATATGATGCAAGTGTTCTGCTCAAGTTTTGTTGTAAATGAGAATGTCATCCATATACACCACTACAAAAGTATTGGTGAATGGTCGCAGGATATAATCCATCATCCTCATGAAAGTGGTTGGAGTATTTTTCAAACCAAAGGGTATGACCAACCATTCAAAAATGCCTTCCTTTGACTTGAAGGAAGTCTTCCATACATCTGTCTGTTCTATCGGTACCTGGTGGTAGCCAGACTTTAGATCAATCTTACTGAAGTATTTCCCCCCCATGAGTTGATCAAGGAGGTCGTCGATTGGGGGAATCGGGTACTGGTTTCAGACTGTGATTTTATTCAGAGCCTGGTAATCAATGCAGAGTCACTAGGTTCTATCTTTCTTCTGTACCAGCACGATTGGGCTCCCACAAGGTGATGAGCTGGGACGGATGTGCCCCTTGTGGAGCATTTCATGGATCAGTTGCTTGATCTCCTCATTCTATAACAGAGAGCAGCGATAGACTGGCCCATTCGGTAGCGATGCGTCGGGGGTCAGATCGATGGGGTGCTTGACCTGACAATGTAGAGGTACCCCAATAGGTGAGGAGAATATATCTGAGTATTCTTCCATGACCTTATTTACTTGCTTTTTTTGTGTGGAGAGGTCGGCCACAGAGACCCTGGATGTGGCTATGATATTTCGCTCATTCTGAGAGATAATCATGAAGAAGACAAACGTTCCATTCTGAGAGATGACCTCTTTTATTTCTTAACAAAGATCAAGGAAATAGCACTGGGCAGGACTGCCTCGGGTATCCTGTACAATTTCTTGTTCAAAGTAATAATAACACTATGAGGCCTAGAATCATATACAACATGATGTTTCCATAAATAAGGTTGGCCCAAAAGACATCACAAACTTCGAGAGGAGCAACATCACACAATACCTTGTCTTTGAAGGGCTTGATGTCGTACGATAGTCGACACTGTTGGATGACATGGAGATTCATTCCTTGGTGGAGCCATCCAATGGTGTAGGGTTGTGGGTGTTGCATTGTCGGCAAGGCCAACCTCTTGATGACCTCTGCTGAGATGAGGTTCTTCTACCTATTTCTATTAACAATGAAGTGCAACAGGGTTCCGTTTACCCACATTTGTGAATGGAAGAGGCACTCTCCTTCTTCTGGCTCGTCTGGTTCACCAGGATGGAGCTTGGTGGTAGCAACAGTGGCATTGGGTTTCATGTCAATGATCTGTCTTCCCCTTTCTGGTTCTGACTCAGAGTCAAAACCCGCATTTGATTCATAGGCTTTCACTTCAGCCACCAGCGACTACTTTGAGCAACAGTCAACAGTGTTATGCCAAGGGCTCTTATGGAAGTCACATCACTTCCTGGTATCTTTCTTTGTCTTTCTGGTGTCCTTCTTTTCTTATGGCTTGGAATCGTTGTCCTGATACTTTCCATTTTTGCTCTGTCCTTTGTTTTGTGGGTTGGGGCCTCCCTTTCCTGGATTTTGTTGTGAGGGGTTCCCAGGACCAAATTGTCGCGTCTTTTGTTTGAGCTTCTGCTCGATTTTGACGACATATCGGTAGGCCACCCCCAAGGATGAGATGTCCAGAAATTCCATTTTGGTCTGGATGTATCAATGCAGAGCTCTACGATAGTTTATCACCATATGTCGCTCTGAATCTTTGATACCCATCTTGGTGCGCAAGGTATGGAAGATATTTGTGAATTTTGGCACTGCTTGATCTCTTTCTTGCCACAGTGTGGTCCATTTGGTATACAAGTCATCATAACTTCTGACAGGGTAGTATTGTTCCTTAATAGCATCTCTGAATGATTCCTAGGTGGTAGTGATTGTAAATAATGAGGGTTCCTCTATTTCCTTTTGCTCACAAAAAGTTTCCCACCAATATTTGACATGGGGAACGGCTTTGAGGAGCGCAAAAGTAATATTTTCTCTATTCGAAAAGTTATGGACAAAAAAATACCCTTCTAGTAGATTCAACCACTTGTCTACAACATCTGTGTCTATTTAACCTTCAAATACAAAGATATCGAAGTTGATTTGTACCTTGAAGGGGGCAGCGCCTTCGCTCGAAGAAGATGTGTCACCTGTTGGTAGCCATTGAAGGATTTGCCCTAAACTATCCATCATCTCATTCTTCTGTTGAGTGAGGGCTTCCTCAAGCAACATTTTGAAAGGATATCATTTCCTATCATATTTATTTTCTCCTGCCATGAGAGGTCACGTGGGCGTGCGAGAGATTCTATCCTCCAGAGAAGCAAGTTGAAGACCCAATTCTTTGTACTCCAACCTTGTTGGGGACATGCATTAAGACGACAAGGAGTAGACTGCTTTGATACCACTAATCCAGATTTTATGAGCAGAATGAAATGACTACAGATTATTAACAGATGCTTAACACAAAATAATAGAGATACAATAAAACTGGTTTTCTATTCAATAAGTAAATAAGCTGAAACTATAAAATGCAGCGGAAAACAATCTTGCTAGAATGATGGTGGCTTATCTCTGAGAAGAGATGTGACGGTTGCGCTCATTCGCAAGAAAACTGGTTACAATGAGGCTTTGAAGGAATTTTACAATAAACAGGAATGACAAAAACCCTATACATCCAAAAACCTAACCCTAGGAGTTGAAGCGCCAAAATTCATGTGGGCCTTGTTTGGGCATGTCAGTACATCAACTCCCTGGGGTTGTAACTTTTGCATACGATCTTTGTTTGATGAGCTCAATACTTCGTTAGAAATATATATATGAGGACTACAACTTTGATGTGCACAACACCAAATGATCTTCAATGTTTCTACCAATTTTCCCAAAAAATGTCGTTTAGGGCCTCAAAACAGCTCTGGAAGTTCAAGACCCGAAAAACTGCTAAAAATAGTAAATTACCAAAATTGTCAGAAAAATGTTTTGATCCAGTTGGAAAAGGTGGGTGGCCACTGATATCCACCTAGATCAATATAGACCGTCGAGTTTTCCCTCTTAAAGAGAGGATTTTACAAAAGTGGGGATTGAAATCGAGACAGAGTTTGATATATCCCCCTTCCTTTTCAAATTTTATGAAAGTTGAATTCCCCGGATAGCTCCGAAAATAGATACCATTGATACAAATTATATGACAAAACATTAAGATTCTAAAACTTAGTTACCCTTTTCCGTTTTGATGGGCTGCATGTCCACCATGTTTTCTCGGTGCGACTCATTCAGATTAGGGATTTGGTTGACCGAGTTCGACTGTGCATGCCTTGAATTATCCTATTGCTCTCTCGAATTTCTTGGAGGTGAATGTGTGTCTTCCAGTTGTTCTAGTCTTCACTGCATTGTCTCCATCTTCAAGCAGTTGTCCTCAATCTGGCTGCGTTGAGCGAAGCTTTCATCCTAGAGATTTTCGATCATGACTTTGTGTTGGGAGAGCATTTCCAGCTCAAAGGATCTGTTGGATCCCATTGCACCAAGTTGAACTCAGATTCTGCTACACTCGTCGCATTCCTCTTCCCAAGCTTCCTCTGTCCAGCTTCCCGAATCCATCGAAGCTTCATTTCCTTATTGCATTTTTCTGTGTGCTGAAGAGATTTCACACCTGACAATTTCTCGATTTTTCTATAGGGGACAAAAGAGATTCCACATACACGAAAGGGGGTCACTATTCTACAACAGGAAAACAGGTAGGGGTGGGGATGACCTTCGAACCAGGGGGTGAATAGAGAGCCATGAGGATGCTGCATTTCTTGGAAGGTCTCAGAATTTCTGAGGAAGATGATTCGAGAGCCATAGAGAGCGAGAGAGGGACACCGTGAGATTGTGAAGGGGCTAAAGTCTATACAAGGCTCTGAGAGAGGGAGGACCCAGAGTCCCATGGGCCGAGATAATTGGTTCAGAGCATTGGTTCTGAGATTAAGGAAGAAACCAAGAAGCATAGAGCAAGGTCAAGGGATAATGGGGGGGTGGCGAATAGACGAGGATAAAAAGAACCCGGACAGAGGGAATTGCCCAAATAACCAAAATTTTGGGCAAGGATGACACCATGATTTCCCATGGGTCCATTAATGGATAAGGCGTACTTACCTTCATGCTCAAAGGAGACTCCCTGCGATATGTTCCATCAGGTGCCATGAATTTGAGTCTAGAGGTGCGACTAGCGTCAAGGGAGCGAATGTTCTATGCGGGATGGATTTCTCGTACCATTTCCACCATCCTTTTATGCTTGGTGACAGGATCTCCCACGTGCTTTGATATGTTTTCCGGCTTACCACCTCACAGAATGATGCCTCTAAAGATATTGTTAACCCTCTTTTCACCTCGGACAAAGAAACTTGAATGTGCTCCATGCCACCTGGTTAGTCCAGGATAGCCCTTCTCCATGTGGATGCTGACCTGCTTGATCCTTGTGATGTTGGTGATGTTCTTTCTCGTTTTGGGTGGACTTGTTCTCAACTTCGTGAGGTTTCTCCTCCCTCTTTTGTCACTTGGGATTTGAGGGGTGAGGATTCCTCTCTTATGCATGTGCCCTTTGTTTCTGTTTGAAGCCTCGGTGTGGCACCTTCTTGTATTGTCCTCTGCCATTTCATATTTAAGCTTGATGATTAACACAGAGGGGGCTAAGATTGTCACTCCATCTATACTTAGGGAACCAGGCGTTTCCCCTATTGCTGCATTTTCCATTTTGTCCGCTTCAGTGTTGTTTTTTTTCATTATGTGGTAGAAGGTTGTCTTGATGTCCTAGGAATCCATC
>ML793490.1:511202-542376 GCA_009831015.1 Picea engelmannii | reverse complement strand
GTGTGTGTGTGTGTTGGGGGGGGGGGTGTTATTAACCATATATTGGAGGAACATAAAAATGGGATCAAATAGTTTTGAACCATGGACCCTTTGTTATTTAAACAAAGGTATTTTACCATTGTTACATGGTTCATATTGTGAATAATTAACTTGGTATTTTTTTTGTAAATGCAAAGATATTTCCCACATAAAATACATTGGAGAAGTGGGTTTTAGGCCTAGTTTTGGCAGTCAAGATGTGGAGGTGATTTTTCCATTGTTCTAGAGCCTTGTAGTAGAGTTGGAGACAAAATTGTATGTAGGTTCAGAGTGTTTTGATATAATATGAGCATTTGAACATCATTAAAAAAGAGGTCACTCATTGGAAGGAGACCCAAAGATGTAGCCCAAGAGGGGTGAACTTTGTTATAAACCTCATCTTTGTCTCTACTTTATTATTTTTCCTATTCTTTATTCAACTCCACAATTCATAATTATTCACTAAGTGTTTTTTGAGTATTTAGCAAAATAATATCACTTTTATAACTTGCAAAATAAGTCACATTTTTGGATCACTCACTTGCTAATATTTTTTTTCTATAATCATCTGCTAGGTGCTAGTGTAATATTTTTTTTCAAGTTGTTTTTTATCTTATAGTTTCTTACTTTTTTATTCTAAGTTAATGTTCATGCATGCTACTTTTATTTCTATTACTAAAGATCCATCTTAACTACAGATCTATCATGTGCTGAAAGGGATCAAATCCATCGAGGTGAAAACCTTCTTTTAGAGTGAAAAACTTGAGGAAAGGATTTCACCTCGAGGGATTGGATCCCCCTCGGTGCATGATAGATCCAAAGTTAAGATGGATCTATGTTGGTTCCAATCACGGGAAAGAAGGTGAAAATTTTAGATGACAATATTTATCTATTGGTATATGTTTGAGATGAACTTGATACTTTGAAATTTAAATCATTATGAATCCAAATAATAACAAAGTAACAATTTTTAGTGATAAAGATGTTGAATAATAACAAAATGGAATGGTTGAGATATTGAATACTATATATACTACATCACATTATATCATTAAGAATTGATATGAGGAATATATTTAATAACACATATATCATACAATAATTGATCTCAATTTATCTTCTTCGACTTTTTTCTTACAAACATTGGCACAGTTTCCCATATTTTCATATCGATCATATGGAAATGGACCATGTAAAGCTTTAATGATGTAGGAGCATCACTCCATGTCAGCAGTGTGCCAGCCAACCAGCACATCCAGCACGCATTAATGGAGAAAGGGAGAGGCGCAACCCTCTCAATTTTGAAAATTGAAATTTCAATAAATGTTGTAAGGATTTTAATGCCAAACCATGCAACTATTCAAGAAGTGGTTGAGGTTGCCTTAAATGGTTACTTGCAGCTAAGTCCAGAACTATTAGGACTAGACATCCATTTATGTAATGTAGCTGTAGGAGCCGCTCTATGATAGCGATAGCTCAGAGACGGTGGTTGAGGATAAGCTTGAGAGAGAATCCCCATTTTGTAAGGAAGAAATTTGAGTAGAGAGTTAGGGAGGGAGTTCTCAGGTAGAGAGGTCTCGAGAGAGAGATGATATTTGTTACAGTCTATCCTTTGTAAACATTGGTATAGACTTTGGAAAATAATACAAAGAGCAATTTTTCCTGCCCATGAATTGTCTATGTATGTTTATGCATTTGAATGTCACCTGTATACTGTAGATATAGGTTATATATAGATTTTGTTGTCTATCATATTGAGTTGTGATTTATGTCTAGGTTCTTTAGGCCGTGCAAGGAGTGCACAACATAACACTGGAAGTTCTGTAGCTAGTGCAAGGAGTGTGCATCTGAGCTCCACGGAGTTAGAAAGAACATGCAAGGAGTGCACACCAAAAAGATTCATGGATTCAAGGAGGAGCCTCAAGGTTGTTGAACACTTTGGAGGATGAGGAACTATGCAAAGGAAGGCACAGAAAAGAAACAGAACTACTGAAGGTTCTATAAAACTCTGTCAGGAGGGCATTGAGTGAGTGCAAAGGGTGCACCAGAGAACTCCATTTTGAGTTTCGAGGAAAGGAAAGTGTCAAGGAGAGGACACTTACAGAGTTATTGAATACTCTGTGAAGAAAGGCTCTGCAAGGTGTGCATCGAGCTGAAGAATGCCACAAGGGCATGAAGCATCTCTTTACAAGAAATACTTTGGATTTGAGTTTAGCGAAATACTCAGTAGCATAAGGAGTGTGCGAGGGTGGACTTATTCTAAGTCCCGAAGCTCATGAGGAACCGTGCCTAATAGATGGAGGAGTAGAATGGTCATAGAAACTGAGTAGCAGATGTCCATGCTACATTTCAGCTTTTCGGCCATCTTGAGGAAAAGAAACTGGGTACTTCAGCGTTGGAAACCTCGAATTCTTGAAAGAAATGTATTGTTGGAGTGGGACTATGGCCATACATTTCGGTAGTTCGGGGTTCGACTTTCCAGAAGTTCTGAGGACAAGGAGCCAGGGTGCTTGGTGTTAGAAACCTCAAAGTCACGAAATGCGACGTGCCATGGAGAAGGAACTTTGAAGGAGTTCGGCATTTCTGAAGTTTGGGATTCGGCATTTCAGCCATCTCGATGACTAGGAAACGGGGCACTTGGTATTGAAGGTCTCGAAGTCATGAAATGCGACGTGCCTTGGGAGTGGGGCTGCGGTCACACATTGAGCCATTTTGGGATTTGACACTTCAGCAATCCTGAGGACAAGGAGTTGGAACACTTGGCATCGGAAGTCCCGAAGTCATGAAACATGATGGGCCTTTGGAATAGGGCTATGGTCACAGGGAAGGTGGTCACATGGACCGAGGTTTGGCTTGGGGCTAACCGTCGGTGAAGCCATTTTGGCATTTTGGCATTTCGGGTTTCGTGGATTGAAGAGTCAAGAGATTCGTGACTTTAGGATTCTCGAAGTCACAAAACCCAAAATTCCTTTTCAGAAAAGGTCGTGGTCATATCTGGTGGCTATGTACAGGTGAAGACTCACGCCTGGTGCATTTCTTGTGGCGGTGGAGTTTTCATGAGGGACCTTTGGATTTGTTCAAAGGGTTCCAACAGGAGCCCGAAGAACCATTTCGACCCAGAATTTGGAACGATCCAAAGACCGGGAGGTTAGTGGACCCTACTGAGGTAGGGGGTCTGCACCAAGTGGTATCAGAGCCGGATTTTGTTTGCAGATAGTAGACAAGGGGATTGAAAGGAGAAATTTTGGTAACATCAAGTGGAATCAAAAGAAGAGATTCATCTATATACAACAAGTGAAAGAAGCAGGGTGTTAATGCTCTATGATGATTGCTTGCAGATGTGCAACAGTCGATAGATAGCCAGGTGAGCTATAGGAGGACATGGAGATTCTCTTAGACATAGAGTGATCCATACGCTTTTCAAGAGGGCAGGTGAAATATGGAAATGGCTACTAAAGGCCATGAGCATGGTGGAAGAGGAGACCACCAGCAGATGAGTAAAGCAGAGATTGACAAAGAACTCGTCGAGATAAGGGTCATAATGGAATAGCTGACATTGAAGATGCAACAAGAGGCAAAATTACACTAGAGGTACGAATGGCCTTTGAACAAGAAAGCCAAATGGCCTATTCAAAAAAAATTTGGCCAGGAAACAACAACAAGAATTGAGGAAATGGCTGAGGTATGTTGAAAGCCTCAGTGACATAGAGCTGGTTTGCATCTGTGAACCAGAAGTTGGAGAAACCCTCAGTAATGAGGAAGAGGGATAAGTTTTAGGTCTCATAAACTGCCAATAGGGCAGGGGTGAATTTTCCAATTGCTAGGTAGGCAACGCAATGAGATCATTGGAGGATCTCATAGACTGTCAGGAGGACAATAGTGGAAATTCATATTGTCGGGAGGGAAATGGTACGAGGTTAGCTGAAGATATCATAAGCTACCAGGTGGGCAGGACAGAAATCCCATATTGTCAAGTGGGCAAGGAAGAGCAAATGAGACTGTCTGAAAGTCTCATGAACTCAGGGATGAGTTCGGGTTAGCAAGGAGTGCTGATGAAGATGGGATCAATTGATCTCATAAACTGTCAGGTGGGAAGACGTGAACCTTTGAGTTTCCAGGTGGGCAATGTGAAGAGATCAACATAAGGTCTCGCGTACTGCTAGGGGAGCAACGCTGAAAGTTCAAATTGCTAGGTGGGTAATGAGATGGGATCACTGGATCTCATAGACTGTCAGGTGGGTAGCAGAACATTCCCAAATTGTCAGGTGGGCAGGGGAAAAGAAGTGAGACTGTCTGAGAGTCTCATGAACTTAGAGGAAAGTTCAGGTCATTAAGGAGAACCGACATGGGAGAATCAGAAGAGCATCCTGATGATTGGGGGAATTCAAGTATTCCTACCAAGAAACCCATTTGAGGCCAGAGCATGTGTTGCAAATGTAGTAACAAAAGAGAGATAGCCAAAAGAAATTGTCATGGAGGAAGAAATGGAGCAAACATTGATGTTTGCCCCTACAGGAGAAGAAGAGAATTCAAAAGAATGGGTCAAAATTTTCAGCTAGGAAGTTGAAACAAAGATGACTGTAGCACTGAATCCTGCAACAGGAGAAGAAGCAGACAACATGGATTTTGTTGATCTATGCGAAGAATTGGAAGCCCTGGAGAGAAGGGTGATGGTGCAAGGCTTTCACATCTAACAGGCTAAGTTGGAAGAAGATAGTGGAGCATACCAGCCCTAGGAGAAGCTAGAAGAAGCTGTAAGTATGCCAACATAAGAAATGGCAGTAGGAAAACTGACACAGGAAGAAGCTGAGTAACAGTTTAGTAAGGAGACTGTAGAGCTGAAGTTTGCAGAAAAGTGGCCACTCAGTGCCACAAAGAGAGATAAGGAAAACATGGGAGGTCAAACAAATCTTCCCATTGAGAAGACAAAAGTGCAGCAGAGAAAATTGCATACAAAGAGCCAGCCACTGGAACAGCTGGATGAGGTGATTGAAGAAATCAGAAGGCTAACGTTTAGTTCAACAATAGAGGCGGTCAGCAATGAGAAGATGAGTAGAAGGGAGATTGCAAGAGCAGCAGGGAAGAAGAAGCAACAAAAGCAACAACAACATAGCTGGAGAGGAGCAGATGGACAACTCCAAGGGAAAGTTTGGGATCGAGGTGGATTTCAACACTGGAGAAGAGGAGTTCATGATCAGGAGATCATGATTTTTCCAGTTGAGGAGTATGATGCAGGAGCATCGCTCCACGTCAGCAGTGTGCCATCCAACCAACACATCCAGCATGCATTAATGGAGAAAGGGAGAGGTGCAACCCTCTCAATTTTGAAATTTGAAATTCCAATAAATGTTGTAAGGCTTTTAATGCCAGACCACATAGCTGTTTAGGAAGTGGTTGAGGTTGCCTTAAATGGTTACTTGTAGCTAAGTCCAAATCTGTCAAGACTGGACATCCATTTATGTAAGGTAGTTGTAGGATCCGCTTTGTGATAATGATAGCTCAGAGACGGTGGTTGAGGATAAGCTCAAGAGAGAGCCCCCATTTTGTAAGGAAGAAATTTGAGTAGAGAGTTAGGGAGGGAGTTATCAGGTAGAGAGGTAGAGAGAGAGAGCTAAGACTTGTTATAGTCCAGCCTTTGTAAACATTGATATAGACATTTGGAAAATAATACAAAGAGCAATTTTTCCTGCCCATGAATTGTCTGTGTATGTTTATGCATTTGAATGCCACCTGTATATTGTAGATACAGGTTATAGATAGATTTTTTTGTCTATCTGATTGATTTGTGATTTCTTTCTAGGTTCTTTAGGCTATGCAAGGAGTGCACAACAGATCACTGGAAGTTCTGTAGCCAATGCAAGGAGTTTGCATCTGAGCTCCATGGAATCAGAAAGAACGTGCAGGGAGTGCACACCAGAAATATTCACAGATTCAAGGAGGAGCCTCAAGGTTGCTAAACACCTTGGAGGATGAGGAACTGTG
Organism: Picea engelmannii; assembly: GCA_009831015.1. NCBI lineage: Eukaryota > Viridiplantae > Streptophyta > Pinopsida > Pinales > Pinaceae > Picea > Picea engelmannii. Next base: position 536,376 of record ML793490.1, on the reverse strand, counting down.
TAAATGAAGGCACAGAAAAGAAATAGAACTACTAAAGGTTCTGTAAAACTCTGCCAGGAGGGCATTGAGTGAGTGCAAAGGGTGCACCAGAGAACTCCATTTCGAGTTCCGAGGAAAGGGAAGTGTCAAGGACAAGGCACTTACAAAGTTACTGAATACTCTATGAAGAATGGCTCTGCAAGGTGTGCATTGAGAATAAGGATGCTAGGAGGGCATGAAGCATCTCTTTACAAGAAATACTTTGGATTTGAGTTTAGAAAAATACTCAGTAGAACAAGGAGTGTGCGAGGGTGGACTTATTGTAAGTCCCGAAGCTCAGGAGGAACTATGCCTTTGCGCACAGAGAAACAGAAGAAAGGATTAGAAGGTCGAGAAACTCTTTGAGGTTTCAAGGTCGACAAAGCTCAGGAGGGATAGCATGTTTAGAACGCAGGCAGAATTCAAGGATACAGGCTTCAGAGCAGGAGCAAAGGATGAGACCTTTGAAATGTTTGAAGTCTTCCAAGTTTGGGAAGAAGCACAAGCTCAGGAGGGAGCACAACTGTTGTTAGATCAGCTGGAGAGAACGAGATTCGGACCATTGAATCTATGTCCAGGTAAGCAGGAGGAGAGTGCGCAGGAGAAAGAGATCTGGGTCGTCAGATCTAGGTGCATGGATCGATAGCCATCAGATCCAGGAAGAGGTGCACAAGGTTTAAGCCTTGTATGTGAAGAGAGGAACAAAAGGCATATTTCAACATTTAGGCTACTGGGAGATACAAATGGCAAGAGTCGGGACTCTTGACCCACAAAATCCTGAAAGGATCATGACCGTCCAACAGGAGGACACGTGGTGAGCGGTCGATGTTTCGAGAAAATTCCCGAAAGGAGGATTTCGACATTTCAGTTACCAGGAATGCAAAGGGTAAGAGTTCAGAACTCTTGAGTCGTGAAATCTTGAAAAGACACAAGCCGTCAGATTAGGATAGGCTACAAGTTGTTGATCCCAGTTTGGAGTGGAAGACCGGAATTTCGAGGTTCGGTACTTCGGTATTTCAGATACCAGGAACTCGAAGGGGAAGGGAGTTGTTGCAGCCGGGATCGCGAAGTCCTAAAATGCAAAAACCAGAAAATAGAGGGAGTAGTACCGTGGTCACAGAATAGGGTCACACATTTTGGCTTTTCGGCCGGACAAGAAACCGAGTACTTCGACATTGGAAACCCCCGAAGTCCTGAAAGCAACATATTGTTGGAGTGGGACTACATTCATACATTTTGGTAGTTTGGGGTTCATCTTTCCAGAAGTTTCTAGGACAAGGATCTAGAGCGCTTGGTGTTAGAAACCCCGAAGTCGCGAAACATGACCTACCATGGAGAAGGAACTTCAAAGGAGTTCGACATTTCAAAAGTTTAGGATTTGACATTTTGTCCATCTCGATGACTAGAAGACGAGGTTCTTGGTATTGAAGGTCCTGAAGTCATGAAATGCGACGTTCCTTGGGAGTGGGGTTTCCATCACACTTTGAGCCATTTCGGGATTCGACACTTCAGCCATCCCGAGGACAAGGAGTTGGAACGCTTGGCATTGAAATTCCCAAAGTCGTGAAATGCGACGTGCCTTTGGAATAGGGATATGGTCACGGGGAAGGTGGTCACATGACCGAGGTTTGTCTAGGGGCTAACCATCGGTGAATCCATTTCATCATTTCATCATTTTGGGTTTCGGGCATTGAAGAGTCAAGAGACTTGCGACTTCAGGATTCCCAAAGTCGCGAAAACCGAAATCCCTTTTTGGAAAAGGTCGTGGTCATATCTGGTGGTCGTGTACAGGTGAAGACTCACACCTAGTTCATTTCTTGTGCCAGTGGAGTTTTCGTGAGGGACCTTTGGATTTTTTCAAAGGGTTCCAACAGGAGCCCGAAGAGCCATTTCAGCCCAGAATTTGGAATGATCCAGAGACCGGGAGGTCAGTGGACCCTGCTGAGGTAGGGGGTCTGCACCATTTAACTTGAAATATTGCACTAAAAGTGAGACCTTGAGGAATTTAAGACCTCCTGAGTTTTTCATGTTTTATATATCTTAATATTATAATGGTTTTAATGTGAAAATACTAATAGATAAATCAAAACTAACCAAAGAAAGTATATGACTTCAACTTATAATATATGTTTTTAAAACTTATAGTATCTATTTTGAAATTGGTTTTCATTGTGTTATTACTAAATTCATTTCACTTGGATAAATACATATCACGACATGGGGGAAGGGAAGACGTGGACGTTGCGAAAACCCTAGAAAAACCCTGCCCTGTATGCACCATTCCCCCCTAAAGATAAAATGAACGCACCAAGGTAGTCATGGTGCACCAGTACGATGCCACTGACTGCACAATATGAACCCAAAGGGTGGGGGGGACCCCCCTATTATTAGAATGTTGCGACGAATGATAGAGAAGGATTGTGAGCTAAGAGGCCTACCTTTGAGCCATCACCTCACCTGTGATATCAACTCTTAGCCAGGGAACAAGGATTTAGTAAAGCAATGGATGTTGAGCCGAGAACTTCTCATCCAAAGGCATCTCGCTGATGGGAACCAGGGAAATGCATTCCCTAATTAGATAAACCACCATGATATACCATCAGCTCAACCAAGGTTGGGGAACACACCCAGTTCATGAGGGAGAATGCTCTCATTGGAAACTTTCTTGGTCTATGGCCTTCTGAACGAGATCTCATGAGATGGATCAAAGACTGGTGGAACCCCAAAGGAGACTATGAAGTGCAGCTCAGTTGCAAGGGTTTTTTCATGATCATCCTCTACATTTTGGAAGATAAGGATAGGATTTTTGATAATGGGCCATGTTGTAGGAAAATCTCCCTGTGGACAGGTAGATTGCCTCAAAGAGCTAGACCCTACTCTAAGATAGAAAGTGCTTAACATGGACACTAAATTCCTTTCAAATCCATACAAACTAGCACATGAGAAGGAAGGAGAATAGAAATACCTTTTTATCAATGTTTGTCCCTGTACGCTCCAAATCGAGCTCCAAACTCCCGCTTCTCGCTGAGTCCTATAGACAAACAAAGTACAACCGCTTCCTACTCTATTGATGTTAGCTTGAAAAGAGATCTATCTATCAATGATAGGTTCATGTGAGATCAGACACGAACTAGAAAGAAATAGGCCAAGCATGTCATATTGATGAGAATAATGACAACAGTACTTACAATCATAGATGCGAATGTGATAGCTTCGTCAAGTTCCCTTTGTCTAACCCTTTCTCAAAAGATCCACAACTTGGATGATAGCAGATTCACTGATCACTTCTCCTTTGACTGACTACGTGTTCCCTATGAGATCATAGGTTTGGTGCTAGCAATTCTTCCCCCTTTTCACCATCATAGAGCTTGATTATATAGGTTAAGAGGAGCTCAACCTCTTGAGTTATCTTTAGAACAAGTTGAGGAACTTCCTCCTTAGATCAGGGATCCCCTGATGTAACCAAGAATTCGAATGCAACTGCCTTCTAAAATTGAAGGATCCTCCCCTTATTCTCCTCAACGGGCCAACTGCTACCTCAGATTAGGCAGCGCTCCCTCATAAGGGGCATCAGAGCGTTGTAGTGCTCCTTAGGAAGCATGAGGGGAGTGTCAATGCTTCAAAGGTGGATAGTGCTCCTCCAGAGGGGCAGACAAGCGTTATAACACTCCCTAAGGCATTATAGGGGAGCACCAGCGCTCCTAAGGCTGATGTAGGGGAGCGCTCACCCTCAGAACCTTTGTTTTAAGAGCTCTTCTCAGGTGGTAAGAGTTCCTTGACTTTAGTTAACCAGTTCCCTTCCCCAAATCAAGTATATGAAATGTTTTAAGTGCCTCCTTAGTGTCATAGTTATGGAAGTATACTTGAACAATGTTTGCAACACTTGTGAACAACTTGTGACACTTACGAAAGTTGTAAGGAAGATGCGACACTTACGACAATTGAGAGGAACATGCGACAGTTATCCAGTTGAGTAATTTTGACGTGTAACAGATTTCCCCCCAAAGTATGAAGTTAGAAGATGCGAACTGATAACTGAAATAATCTGTAGACATTCAAGCAAGGGTATAGACTTGGAGAACCTGATGGAAGCTACACACAAACATCCAACAAATATCATGACATATTTCAAAACCCAAGGCAGGCATACCTATGCTTGGGTGATCAAGACTTGCAAGATATGGCCGCCAAAAAATACACTGTGGATCCATAGTTGTATTGATAAGAAGGTATAGCCACTGAATATACAATGTGGATCTATACTTTGATGACTCGGACTGATCGTAGCCATGAAGAATACACAGTGGATCTACGAGATGACAAGACATAGCCATGACCAATACAAAGTGGATCTATGTAACAATGTATGTGTTCTTTGTCCAATAGAAACTCCTTCATAGCCTGGGGAAAGCATATATCAAAGTGCTTACTCAACCCAGGGTCTTCTTACCAATCTCAATGTGGTACGATTCTGACCATGTGAATAGATGTCCTGATGTCGAACATGGCAGAAACCACTTGATTATCGGTCAATGGTGTGAATTGTTAACAAGTGCGAGGGAGATCACCATTAATGTCAATGATTCCCAAGGTACCCTAGTACATTCCAGGGAATGCGAATAGATGGGCTGAGGTCGAACATCCATGGAATCATTCGATCATAGGTCAATGATGTAAACCTATTGTTGAACGTGAGGAGGCCTACCATTGAGGCATGCAGGTCCCAAAGTACTAACTGGTTTCTAAGTCTAGTTCCTGGATGATGTGTTGAAGTCGACAGGAATAGACTCGTCGAAGGAGGGCCTTGATGTATCCCCCATCAACAACACGAAATGGACACAGAGATGTAATTGGTAGAGAAAAAGAACATGGAATGACGCTGGTTTTGAGGCAAGATATTTGGGATGGCTGACTCTAGAGGCAGATACTTCCCTTGAACACTGGGAAACGACAACAAAATATGACATGGACCAAAAATATTTAGTGGATACTGTGACTTGTGTTAGGTGACCCAAAGGAGTGAAAGGAACTCAAAGGATTGGCTCAGTGCAGAGGTTCAGTGGATTATGATATGTGAAAATGACAAAGTGTCGTGTTCAAGGGAGACTCTAAGAAGTGCTGGATGATGTTCTCAAGAGACTTCTTGGCTTGCTCCTTTCAATTTTTCCCCCATCCAAATAGATGAGTACCTCTTTTTGATTTAGTGAGCTCGAGGAGGATAACACATGCTCAATATAACTCACCTTCGGTAAGTTCCTCTTCCTTTGTTTAACGAACCAGAAGAAGTAAGGGTCCGGTCCCATATGGGCCTATCGATGTGTGTTTTAACGAGTCCAAAGATAGAAAAATCAAAGGTTTTTCGGGATTATAGAGTTTGGAAAAACAATTAAAAGATAACTCTCTCAGTTCCTTTTTCATATAGTAGTCTAACGAGACAGAAAAAGAGATAAACTATCGCTTGAAAGACGCCCTTTCAGACCTTTTAACAAGTGTGAAAGGAAGCAAGGTCACTCGACAATATTTTCATATTTAGAGAGTCTGAAAAGGGTTTAAAGAAAACTCCAGAGGGGTCCTTTTTCGTGTGTTCGTGTATCCGTACAGGTATGAAAAAGAGATAAAAGTTTACCCGGTTACGTTCTCATATTGTTGAGATCGAGAAGGAACTAAGACTATGCTCATAAGTGCGACAAGGTGAATAATCCATCAGGACTGCCAGGAAACCTGCGATGCCAAAACTACAAACCAGGGTTTAGTGAAGCCAACATATTGTTAGAGAAACCCATAAATGACCATACCTTATGAAAAATGAAAATTTATAAATAACAATACATTGAAAATTCCATTTACCATTTCATTTTGCACAAGGATTTTGGAGTAGTGGAGATTCTCGTTTTGAGGTGGATCTTGTTTTGTTCACTGCCGGAGCTACGGTTGATTGTTTCACTTGTCGTTCAGCCGAAGTAAATCTCCATCTCTTCTTCTTTCAATTACATGGTTTAGTATTCATTTTCATAGAATCATTTATTTTAAAATACGAATCCCTAAGTTGCCCCAAATAGAACCAAATCGACCTCTTTGAAAATCAATGGAAAAATGGGATTCTTTTTACAAAAACATTTTAGAAAAGGGTGGCCAATATGCCAATGCCCCAATAGCTGATTGGATGAGTCATTTTTTGGCAAAAGAACCCATGAAAAATCTTCCCATGTGCCCACGCAGCCACAAAGTCGTTTTGATTTTTTTAAACGTATTTATTTTTGTTTGATGAATGTTAAATGGATAGGATAGGGCGTGGTGGTTATAAAAGAGTGTGTGGTCACTTTTAAATGATGTGGGAATCTTATTTCATGTTTTAAATTGCTTTTGAAAATTGTCAAAATTGCCAAAACGTGGAAATAATGAATTTCTTTATTTTTTGTTTTGTAGGTAACTTCGGGGACCATGATCGAGTGGAAAGAAAGAGAACATGAGATGGATGACTTAGCTTCCTTGCGGAGTCCCCGCACACGGGCCACATTGCGGGCTTGTGGCTTGCTCAAATTCTTCAAGTTGCAAAAAATGAAGAAAAAGATTTTATTGCTCGAGCATATGATCGGCCTATGGGATGTTGTAGAGCAAGGATTTTGGATTGGCACACAGCTTTTAACCATTGAGTTAGAATACGTGTATTTTTTGACTGGCCTCTCGAAAAGAGGGGTCCCCATATATTTCTCCAGTCAGAGGGTGCTACCTGAACAAGTGGACGTGTATCTGGCACGCCACTGTATCCCAGGAGCAAGGCTGGTAGCGGGTAGAATCCCTATCAAGGACATTCGAGAGCTACCCTTCCAGTCTATACCGTTTGCAATCACGAGCGTGACGGGAAGTACTAGCATGCATATAGAATCAAGATTGCAGGTGGCTTACGGCTTTTAGTGTTTGAAACCAACACTGTTCAACTGGAGTGCTGGGTTCCTTGGAAACGTGAAGGAACAGATTTCACGGTGCAGGACAGGACAGAAGCAGTTTGGTTATGGCTCATTTTTGGTCTCATTTTCTCTAGAGCGCATCCCCCAGATGCAGCCTCAGATAGCATTGGCGGTGTGACCAGTGGATGAACCAAGGATGGAGAGGTGGACCAGTCTATCTCCGAGGCTGGTAGCAGAGTCAGAGTTTCGTTTCACTGGCGATTTCTTTGCCTGGCTGAGACGATAGTATCTCTAGATAGAGGACTTCCCGTATGCTGAGGTAGATTTCCGCAGGAGCATGGATTTGATTTTACCTGCGGGGGAAGACTGGGATGTGTCAGGTAAGAGACTGAGCCATACCTTGTCTAGTTTTTGTTTTTTAAAGTTTTTGATGTATATATATTTTTTGGGGGTATGTAGAAGAGTTTTAACAAATGTATTGTTTTCAACATGCAAACAAGGGAACAGTGTGCCTGGCTGATATACCGATACTAGGATGTCGTAAGGGTGCCCTAGTTGCAGCAGATCCGGTATTACCAGTGATAGGTCTCCGGGAGGTTGAAAGAAACCTCCAAGGCCTCATGATGGGCATTCCTCCTTTACGGAGGGGAGAAGTGCCTTTACATCTGCAGAGGCACACTGTGGGAGTACTAGAGAATATCAATTCTCTATTGAGGCGCGTAGTGCACGTGGTGATATGTTATTCACAACAAAATGTAGGGCGGGGAGATTAGAGTCTCTCTGGTCATCATATTTTTGTATGCCTTGTCAGGCGATGTTGTATGGGTGAAAAGACCCAATATTTTGCTCTTCTACATACTTTTTAATGTAATCCAAACATTTTAGTCATGCCATATATATATCTATATACAGTTTCGAGTTTTTACAGTGCCAATGATTTGTACATGATGATGTCTATGATGTGTTTTAATTTACATGTAATGTTTTGCTTTCATTAACTCTTATATGTGGGCAAGATACCTATCCATGATATAATTAGCTAACAAATCTGAAACACTATTAATCTCTCTTGGAATGTGTCTATATTCGATGTAATCGAACATTCATTCAGGGCGGTGAACTTGTAAGTGGAGACATAGCAGGATAGGACTACAGATAGCGTAGATACGGTTGAGTTGATAGACCATGAGTTGGGAGTCTAAGTAAATAATGATCCGAGAGATACCTAGAGAGGAGGCTTGGGTCAACAATCTAACGACAGCGTGATATTCTGCCATATTGTTGGTTGCTGGTCCTAAGAAGATACCTCCTGAACTCACCACCTCATCAAATTGGTAAATAACCCATGTTGCCGAAGCAATGTTCCGGGTATGTCAACTAGCGCCATCTGTGAACCCAAAAAAGATAGGAAAGGAAGACGTCATCTGCACATGAAAACACAAGCACAGTCATGAGTGGCAAAGTTAAAGACTCGAGCACATGAAAGAAATAGACACACCAAACTAAAATATAATAATGTACAAAGTAGAGATGCTAGGCGATCTAGGCATAGTACTTTTTAAGGTAAATCCTGTTTCAGGGATCTCCTAGGGAAATTCCATCATGATCAACTAATTCATAGGCACCTCTATGTAGGACACGCTTCACGATGTAAGGACCATGCCACAGAGGTTCTAACTTTCCTATCCCCAATTTATCATGAGCTTGGTCATAAACGAGGACTAAGTCTCCTTCTGCAAAAGTCCGAGGGTGGACGGACTTGTCATATTGACTCTTAATTCGTTTCTGATGTGTTTCATTAGCGAGAGCAGCATCACGACGTGTTTCGTCCAACTTGGATAAATACAAGAATCGTTCTTCTTCAGCAGAAGTATGGAGCAGGAGTTCTACTTTCAGTTTGAGTGATGGGATCTCACACTCGATTGGTATGACGACTTCAATGCCATATACCAGCTGGAAGGGAGTGAATCCAGTTGAAGTTTTCATAGAGGTGCGATAAGCCCAGAGAGCGGAGAAAAGATGTAAATGCCATGATGTTTTGTTTTCCCCTACCATGCGTTGGATCATGGTTTTTAGGACTTTGTTGATGGCTTCAAATTGTCCGTTGGCCTGTGGGTAGTAAGGGGATGAGTTTTCATGGAGAAAACCCAATTTGACATGTAACTCGCTCATCATTTGGTTCTTGAAGTGTGCACCATGATTAGTGACGATGGCACGTGGTACACTAAAATGAGTTATGATATGGTTGAAAAGGAACAGAGTTGCAGTACGACCATCATTCAGGAAGGTAGGCATAGCCTCAGCCCATTTGGTGAAGTAGTCGATGGCGACGATGATGTAACCGTGCCCCCCGGCTGAGGTAGGCTTACATTGCATGAAATAGATACCCCACTTGGAAAAGGGGTCGATGGTGATAATGGGGTGCAGCAGAGTACGGTGGGTGCATGCCTTCTTGTTAAAGAGTTGGCAGGGTGGGCATTTTTTGATGGCCTCGATGCAATCTTTGAAAATCGAGGGCCAAAAGTAGTCGGCACATGGGATTTTTTGGGTTGTGGCCATCCCGAAAAGGTGACCGCCACAGGCACCAAGGTGACAATCGTTCAAAATGCATTCAGACTCTTCATGAATCAAACATCGTTGAAGGATGGTGTCTATACCACGGCGATACAAGGTGTCACCGATGATGAGATAACAACAAGAGTGGTGATGAATGCGTCGACGCTCTTCGCAAGAAATGTTGGGCTGAAAACGTTGGGTTTGAAGGTAGAGGAGAATGTCTCTGTACGAAGGATCGGAGGTGCCGATGAGGAAGAGAGATTCATCAGGGAGAGAATCTCTAGGTTCAATGTTTTCATTGGCACGAGGGAGAGCACAGATAAGCTCTCCGAACACTAGGTATTTTTTGGCTTTGGCCTTCGTAAACTTGAGATCGAATTCCTGAAGAATAACGATCCATTTAGAATATTTTCCCCCAAGTACTTGACGTGTCAATATGTGGTACATGGGGTTGGAGTCTGCGATTACCGTGGTGGTGCATAATAAGATGTAGTGGTGGAATCTCTGGAAAGTGATGACGGCTGCCAGGGCCAGTTTCTCGACATGTGAATATCAGAGTTTAGGTCCAAATAGACTCTTGCTCAGGTAATAAATCACATGGTCTTTGTTGTTGGGGTCCTCTTGAACTAACACCATTGCAATAGTGGAAGTGGAGGTGGCCAAGTAAAGGATATAGTCCTTTGTGTACTTCGGAGGGTGTAACAAAGGTGCGTGGGTCAAGGCATTCTTAAGAGCATCGAATGACCATTGAGTAGTGTCATCCCAAACGAAAGGGTTGTTCTTTTTTAGTAACCGCATAAATCCTTTAGTGATCTTAGCATAGTTGCAGATGAAACAGTGAAGAAAATTTGCTTTGCCTTGCAAACTTTGGAGTTGGGTTAAATTGGTAGGTGGGGTTAAGGCTAGAACAGCCTTAATATTTAAGGGATCCACCCTGATCCCATCTTTGGAGACAATGAAACTGAGGAGTGGACCAGATTCGACAACAAAAATGAACTTGTGTGGGTTCAAGCGAATAGGGTAGAACCGACATCGAAGAAAAATCACCCGCAAGTGATCGATGTGATCGGATCGATTGGATGAATGGACAGGTAAATCGTCGAGGTAAGGCTCCGCGATATGCTTGATATCATGAAATGTGTACGACATGGCCCGCTGGAAAGTAGCACCAGCATTTTTTAGGCCAAATGGTAACTTTCGATAAGCAAAAGATCCCCAAGGGAAGATAAAGGTTGTCTTATGTTGATCAGCAGGTAATATTTCAATCTGGTTATACCCAGAAAAGAAATCCATGAAAGAGAAGATGACACTCCCTGTGAAATTATCGATGATTTGGTTGATGAAGGGCGTAGGGTAGTTGTCCTTAGGACAATCTTTGTTGAGATATCGATAGTCAACACACACACGGATGGTTTTTTGGCAACCGAAACAAGTTTGGAGACCCATTCGGTCAAAGGGATGGGGTAGATAAAGCCAGATTTGAGTAGTTTTTCAACTTCTGCCTTTATAGCTGCGATTTTCTTGGGATGAACCGGGTGAAACTTTTGTCAAATAGGTTTCGCGTCAAGGCAGGTTTTGATTTCATGTACGATGATGGAAGGGTTGATCCCTGGCATTTCCTCATATCTCCATGCAAAGACATCGTGGAATTCCTTAAACAAAGTGGTTTAAGAGACCACTTCTTCAAGTGTGCAATTAGCACCAAGGTGAATGTTTTCCATGACACCTTCTTTGATCAAAATATCAATAACGATCATAGTAGAGATGTTGCCCATGTTCCCCTCAGAGAGAGTATCTTGTGTGAGGATCGGAGATTGCAGAGAATTGGTAACATCGAGAGGGAAGACAGAGCGTATGTCTTGATGAATTTCTTCCGAAGGCAGAAGAAAAGAGGATCGATGATGGTTATCATCCCAAGGCAGATCATCAATGCTAAGCATTTCCATAATAGATTCGTCAGAAGGAAAAATCTGGGAAATGTAATCAACGACAGATGACAGGGAATCCAACCATGAGGGCACTGAGTATGCATCCGGTGTCAATAAATGTGGATTGTCCGAAGAGGGAGAGGAAAATTTAATAGCTACGTATGTGGCCTCGGCTGGGCTAAGTGGAATAGTGTCACCGAGCACATCGAATTCTAGAGGACTAGGTACAACCCAAGGGTTAGATGATTCCAAGGATTGATAAGGCATAGTCGAGATCATATTGACAGTGGCAATATGATGCGCAGTAAGTGGAAGTGGTGTAGGGAAAGTACCCATAAGGCTGTAATATTTCAATAAGCCAACACCAATGCTTTCATACATAACTAGGTGGTCTCCCAAAAAGGGAATGTTGTTGGTGGTAGGGATGCAAGTGTCGGGTGTACAGAAATCAAGCTGATCGATGGTGACAATTTTTCCTTGATGGGGGAATTGTACACATCGGAACACCGACGAGGTGACTGCGGTCATAGCGTAGAACCAACTTCTTCCAAATAGTAGGTTGTAATCAAGGGGAGCATCGACCACCTCGACATCAACGGTAACAGTTTTTCCACCTAACTGAATGGCTAAGGATTGTAATAATCTATGAGGATGAAAACCTTGTCCATCGAAAGTGCGTAATGTCATAGCGGATTTGTTAAGGGAAGGTGATTTTAAGCCCTTCCAACAAGCTAAGGAAATGACACAAGTAGAGGTTCCCTCATCCAGGATAGTTCGATGGATTTGTTGATTGTGAACAACAACATCGATTTGGAAAGCTAGCTGGTGGGAGAGTCGTGGTTGATGATCATCCAGATCAAACGTGAGGTTATTTTATGACTCGGGATCAAAAGTGATGATAGCAGCTAAGAGCATTCTACATTGGCTGGGACAGTGTTGTAGCACTTCCAAGGTGGACATAGCACACAGAGCTTGTGCCAAATCTTCTACAATATTGTAATTTTGGGTAGCTCGTGAATTAGGATTGAAGGTAGATTTCTGGATGGTGCTCTTAGGAGGGTGTAAGATAGAGTCAAACAAAGGTTTTTCAATCTGAAGTGGCCCAGATGGAGGGCTAACAGATGGAGGATTAACAGAGGATGGTAACGGGTCTGGTGAAGAACCGTTTGCAGTCTTCGGTTTATCAGGTTTAACTGGTGTGTTGTACGTCATAGAGAGAGTGGTCAGGTTAACCCTGTTGAACATGTAAATGTGGGCACTTGTCGAGGCCTCATCATGGGGTGGGTTGGAAGTGCCCCCAGCAGTGGGGGTTTGAGAAACCAAAGATTGTTGTTGTGGAAAAGGATGAGTAAGCACAGCGGGTTGTGAATTTCCCTTAAACAGCTTGGCCACTTCATCACGATGTGGAAAGTCCCGGGTGTAGTGATCGTCACCACAAATGAGACATGGGAATTTCAGTTTTCGTTGTGGTTGTTTTTCGGCAGCAGGGGTTTGCAGTTGATTTTTTGGTTGTTTGTTGTTATTATTTTTCTTTGGTTTGTTTCTTTCTTTCTTCTTGCCCCTAGGTTGTTGTGAAGGGGTTGATTAGACCGCATTCACATCGGAGACTTGAGTTTGAGGGGGGTTAGAAGAGGGTGCAATCGGGCTGGGAGCAGCTGTCGAAGCAGGCCGCTGAATCGTTCCAGTCGACTGGGTAGTATATTGGGTTTTGACGGAGCCAATAATTCCATCCGTATGGGAAGCAAACAATGGTTTGGATGGATCGTTAGTGGCATGGGTAGCATTCAGTATCAACTCGTACAGAGTATCAGATTGTGAATAGACTAAGTCTAAGTACTGATCTCGGGCAATGGCTTCTTCCTCGGTGACTACACCACCCATGGCAACATCACGAGCAATCTAGGGTAACAATGATCTAGTGAATCATTCTGCTAACAATTGGTCAGGAATGACTTCTTTGATTAGCCTTCATCGTCATCTCCATTCATGGATATGATCAGAGATATGTACGGACGTTGTCTGACGAAGGGAGGTTAATAGTTCAGTACCCATCTCGTATCGAATGGGTAATTGGAAGTGTGTGAGGAAGGACATGGCAAGGGAGTTGAAATCGTGAAAAGATGTGCGTGGTAGTTCAATATACCATTTCGTCGTGGAACCCGTAAGCGTTCATTGGAAGAGACGCAAATGTATAGAATCGTCCATGAGGGAGTTGGATGAACACCACAAATGGAAAGTCATCACATGGTTGTTTGGGTCTTCTCTGGACTTTCTGTTGAATTTAGGGATATCAGAAGGAAGTTTAGCTGGAATAGCTGGCCAAACTGGAGAATGATAAATAGGATCATTCGTTAACTGAGACAAGTCTGGAAGTTCCAGGGTAGCTAGAAAAGGTAGTTGTCGGTTAACCTGTGGGTAATTCTGGTGTGGCATGGGGACACCAGTGGGGCCAATCACTGGGTTATGTGGGTAATTGTAACTAGTGGGCCCTCTTGTATGAGGTTGGTGTTGACCAGGGTACACATGTGTTGAGGAGCATGTGTGAGCAGAGGATAACCGGATGGGTTTTGAGGGTTATAGGTTGGGTTTGGAATTTTTCCATAGGGAGGTTGTTGCAGAGTCTGATAATTGGGTCCTGCCGAGAACTGTGGATTTCCTGGAAAAGGGACGTTCCATGGATTGGGTGTGGTGAACACATTTTGTCCATATGGTTGATGGTGGACTCCGGATTGAGGCTACCCCCCATCATGAGGGTGCCCCCAGAATGGAATTTGTCCTCCAGTGGGAGGATGCCCCCCAGCTTGAGGTAGAGTTCCTGGAATTTGAGAACCAGACGTAAATGACTGACCGGTGCTGTCGAGCAGATTAGGACCACCAAGACTGGTCCCTCCGGGTTGTTGGATAGGTATGGAACTTCTTAGCATAACTTGGGTAGTAGTGGTTTGGGTAGTAGTGGAAGTGGAAGTATTCAGTGCTCTGAACCCAAAAGGGAGTGTAGGTCTTGGTGTTATAGCTGTGCCAATCGCATCTTGGTTGAGCACCGCATTACCAGCAGGAATAGTCGGAATGTAAGGGACCATTGTAGAATGGGCCATTTGGAGGGGAAGAGTAGACCTTGGGCCAAAGGATGGTATGTTCGGACCAATGGGTGGTGTGGTCGTAAAAGTGGCGGTACTGGTAAAATGATTTAGGGGTACGGTGTAGGAAATGGGTGCGTCAGTGCCCATCCCTGTTCCATAAAGATCTCGCACCATGCACGACGGACTTCGAACAATGTCTGCGGTCCAAAAAGGGTCATCGACTAAAGGGTTTTGATGAGACCCAGCCGGGATGTCAGAAGGAATGATGACGACAAATTCACCAGTGGAATTGAGTTGGAGGACACGTCGTTCATATCCCTCTGGAATGAGAAAAGCTTCCAGAGACTCTGAAACAATCCAAAAATTCTCTAAAGGAGTGGGAACTTCTTCTTGGGAAGTTGTAGTTTCTTGAACCTCGCTCTGTTGAGGAGATTCCTCTGTAGAATGAGGGGGTAAAGGGGTGTTTCCTTCCATATTTTATGGAGGAAGTCCCTGTAGCCTCCGCGAACGACGTGGAGGTTCGATGTTGGCAAAAAAGAGTCGGAGAAAAAGATCTATGGCCAACTACCGAAAAAGAAACAGCATACGCTAATAAGATCTAAGAATCACAACCAGGCAAACAGGACCTTCTCTCGATGACCGTACTAGTTGGTGATGAAATCCAACATCGCGTGGTTAAGTCCAGAAGGGGCAGGGATAGGGTGGAACAGTTACAATGGCGACCTGCTTAATGGACTTACGCCTTGGTGCAAGCTTCCACGCAGTAATTATGGATTTACCCTCCAAGGAGCCCGAGTGAGTTTGACCAATGTTTGCTCCAGGTACAGTGAGACTTCTCGTCACTGTCACCTTGTGTAAGACCCTAAATATTATGGCCGCTAAGGTTACCAATTCGCATTCAACCCCTGGGCGGGAATATTCGACAATCTGATTTGAACTTACGAGCAGGGTATCGAGCCCAAAATCAACTAAAAGGCTTCCATGCAGTAATTGTGGATTTACCTTGAAGTGATCCCCATAATACGATCTGACCACCACAATTAGTTAAACCACGGAGGGTTAGTCCCCGTAGCTTACCTGAATGCGACCTCGTGCGTAACCCCTATGTTAGAGGGGGATCTCAGGCAGACTTATACGATAATTAGATTTGACTCTCCCTAACTCAGGATGCTAATGTTTGTTTTGGAAACTTTGGAGAGTTATGCTCACAGCCTAATCCAAAGTACTAAGCCTAATCTACTGTTGGTGGAGGATCCTAGAAAAGAAAAAATTATAGATAATTTTTTAATTAGCGTTGATTTTATAGTTGTTCTTTACTCAAAAGGGGTGCATGGAAGTGAAACGAATGGAATTATGACTCAGTCCCAAAAATGCATCAAAGATGATAAGCATTCATTTCTTTTCAATGAACATCTATCTAAGGGAGAGAGAGAGTTCTTTTCACTAACAAGCATAAATAAGGAATGTCCTCAAACAAATTTTGCTCAATCAAATCCTGATGCGATGCTAAAACTTTTGAGATACCATCTAATATACACAATCAATCATGAAGATTCTTTTTATTTTTCGCATATGAATAATGATTAATTCAACACAATGCTCATCTTTATAATTATGTTTTTGGATGAATGAAAATCAGACCAACACAAGCAAGAATCATACAAACAATACACCCTCTCGTTGTGATCAAAACAATAAGCGAAAGAAAAGAAACAATCAAAGAGAAATCAAACTTCGCACCAAAATAAATGTCGAAGAACATTGATCTTAACTAAAACCAAATGAAAAGATCTATAGGCCTTTGATGACCTTCACCAGAGTTTTTACTCAGTCGAAAAAAGAGAGAAAGACAATGTATGGGTTTCAGACTCCAAAAGGTAGAAAAACTCAACAACGATAGTGAAGGAGGCTACAAAATCAGAACAACAAGATGTTTGTTCTTCAAAAATACAGATGTCAAGGCTAGAAAGGAAGAAGGATTGACTCACAAGGTGACCCAACAAAAGAAACATAGAGGCAAAACCCAGAAAAAGCAATTCTAGAAGGTTTATTGGCCAAAGGAGGGCTGGCGCTCTGTTGCCAAAGGCAAGGAGCATTGTAGCACTCTGTGTAAGGCACTCAAGGAGTGTTGGCACTCTATTAACACAGGGACAGGGGCGCCAGGTTCAAAAAGCTCTAAAAAATGTCAAAAATTCAAAAATTGCAGTTCAATTTCGACAATTAGGTTGAGTGTGATGGGGTAGGGAGCCAATCAGCTCATGAAATCAATCAAAAGATGAGTGAACCGGGTCTAAAATGATCAAGGGGTAAAACAAGGTCTATGAGGAGAAATCAAAACAAGAAGTTTCGATTTGAGGACTCCCCAGCGGAGTCGCCAGTTTCTATTGTAGGAAAATCTCCCTGCGGACAGGTAGATTGCCTCAAAGAGACAGACCCTACTCTAAGATAGAAAGTTCTTAACGTGGACACTGACTTCCTTTCAAATCCATACAAACTAGAACATGAGAAGGAAGGAGAATAGCAGTACCTTTTTATCGATGTTTGTCCTTGCATGCTCCAAATCGAGCTCTGAACTCCCGCTCCTCGCTGAGTCTTGTAGACAAACAAAGTACAACTGCTTCCTACTCTATTGATGATAGCTTGAAAACAGATCTATCTATTAATGATAGGTTCATGTGAGATCAGACACGAACTAGAAAGAAACAGGCCAAGCATGTCATATTGATGAGAATAATGACAACAATACTTACAATCGTAGATGTGAATGCGACAGCTTCGTCAAGTTCCCTTTGTCTAACCCTTGCTTGAAAGATCCACAACCTGGATGATAGCAGATTCACTGATCACTTCTCCTTTGACTGAATGTGTTTTCCCTATGAGATCATAGGTTTGATGCTAGCAATTCTTCCCCCTTTTCACCATCATAGAGCTTGCTTATATAGGTTAAGAGGAGCTTACCCCCCTGAGTTATCTTTAGAACAAGTTGAGGAACTTCCTCCTTAGATCAGGGATCCCCTGATGGAACCAAGAATATGAATGTAACTGCCTTCTAAACTTGAAGGATCCTCCCCTTATTCTCCTCAACGGGACAACTACTGCCTCAGATTAGGCAGTGTTCCCTGAAAAGGGGCATCAAAGTGTTGTAGCGCTCTTTAGGAAGCATGAGGGGAGCACCATCTCTTCAAGGGTGGATAGCGCTCCTCCAGAGGGGCAGACAAACATTATAATGCTCCCTGAGGCCTTATAGGGGGGCACTAGTGCTCCTAAGGCTGATGTAGGGGAGCGCTCACCCTCAGAACCTTTGTTCTAAGAGCTCTTCTCAGGTGGTAAGAGTTCCTTGACTTTAGTTAACCAGTTCCCTTCCCCAAATAAAGTATATGAGATGTTTTAAGTGCCTCCTTAGTGTCATCGTTATGGAAGTATGCTTGAACAACATTTGCAACACTTGTGAACAACTTGCGACACTTACGAAATTTGTAAGGAAGATGTGACACTTACGACAATTGAGAGGAACATGCGACACTTATCCAGTTGAGTAATTTTGACGTGTAACAGGCCATACTTCTACAACTCTGCTTAGTTATTCCTCAGATTCTGGATTGACCATTTCAGCCCAGAGAAAGAAGACTTCACAATGGATCTGGTATGAATATGACTATATTCCCTACCAAAGGAGTTCTAGCTGGAGGAAATCCTAATGGTAATAGGAAACACTATGGGAAGATATGTGAAATATTCAGAAGCCACAAAGAAGAGGAAATACACTTCCTACGCTTGAATATGTGTTTACATGGATATATCAAAGGCTCTACTAGGTTCAGTAACCCTAGAATACCAGGATGAGGAATGGAATCAAATGATGGACTATGAGCACATTCATTTCCATTGCAATAAGTTCCACGAGCATGGCCACCTCTTCCGTGACTTTCCCTTGAATGTCTAGAAACCAAAAGTAGGAGAGGGGGAAGCAAAAGGAAGGTTATACTACAATCAGAGGCAGGAAAAGACATCCACCCAAAAAACAAACTCAATAAGGAACTCAGAATATCCCCACCAAAAAATCCTTCGAAATTCTTAATCAACTCCCAGAGGAAGAGGAGGTTGGAGATCCACACAAAAAATACAACCAGGACAAGGAAAAGGGTAAAGCTAAGAATCAAATGAAACCAGGAAAAGAAAAAAACCAAGACACAAGCCCAGAAGGCCAACAAAATATGGAAAATCCAGAGGAGGGGGAGGGACACTTTAATGAATCTTGATGAGAAAGATCAGGTAGACATAGATCTAGAAAAACCGAAGGAATCCTTCAACAGAAAGGAATTGCAAACCATCCTAGTGGAATAACTCAGAAAGGTGCATAAAGTATTTATCGACTCTACTGCAGGTTCCACCTCAATACTATGGATCACCTTAGACCCGACCACTGAGCTCAAATGTACCTCCTATGAAAGCAAGTGACGAGGGTGAAAATATACACATCAACTCATTAAGGAGTTAGGAAACTATATTCTCAACTCATGGAAGATCCAGAGACTCACAGAGGGATATCTAAATCCACCTCATAACTCATCATGATGAAGATTATAACATGGAATATAAGAGGGCTTAATGGAAGATCCAAGAAAAGAAATCTTCAAGACTATATTCGTGTTGAAAATCCAGACATTCTCCTTTTATAGGAAACAAAATGTGTTGAGGAAGAAGACGAGGAATTTTTTCGCCGTTGTTGGAGAGCCTGTGACTCCATTCACACTGACTCAAATGGAGCTACAGGAGGCCTAGAAACCTTGTGGAACCTAGATATAGTCATCATATGTCAACCCTTTTCCATGGTTGGCATGGTCACGACTCACTTCAAAGTCATCGGGTCTATCAAAGAAGGTATGTTTATGGGAAGAATAGCTACTATGGGAAGAATATCAAAGTGCACAAGACAAAGATTTGTTTATGGGAAGAATAGCTACTATCAAAATGTTGTCAGGTTCACAGAATTGGTTGTTTGGTGGTGACTTAAATATCATCTTAATGATGGAGGAAAAGAGAGGAGGGACTGAGTTGCTAGACCAAGACATTGGTAAGTTCTGAACCCTCATAGATCAACTCGATCTAATAGATATAGAAACTAGAAATGGTATCTTCACCTTCTCCAATCACAATTATGGGAATCAACATGTGGCATGTATATTGGATCGTTTCCTCATTTCAGAATCCTTGATGTTGGAGGATCTGATCATCGAAGCCAACATTCTCCCAAAAATTGGCTTGGATCACTAGCTAGTCTCGCTTTGTCTTGATATCGAAGCCACACCCAAGTTCAAACCCTTCATATTTGAGAAGTTTTGGCTCACTCACGCATTTTTTCAAAATATTTCAAAATTATGGTGGGAGCAAGTAGGAATAGACCATGGCACTTGCATGTACAAATTCCAACAAAGGTTAAAAAACTTTAAGTCACAACTAAAGAGATGGAATAATAATGTATTTGGGAACATTCTGCAAAGAAAGGAGGAAATTGAGCAATGCCCGAAAACATTGCAAAATATATTTATTACTGGGAACAAAATGACATCCTTAATGAGGGAGGATGAGGAACTCAGATCAGAACTAGAAGAGAGAAAAGAACAGGAGGAAATACTCTGGAGGCAAAAATCTAGAGTACAGTGGCTTAAAGAAGGCGAAAGGAACACCAAGTTCTTCCACAGATCCATGGTTCACAGATGATACATAAACCAAATCACTCAACTAGAATATGGTCAGGGAAACCCCATCAAGGACCATGCAAGCATAGCAGAGGAACTGAGAAACTACTACAAAGACCTCCTAACATAACCCATTGAAGACATAATGCTCGTTATTTTCAAGATCACCAGGAACATACCCTCCCTGGTCACACATGAACAGAATGAAGCCCTGACAAGGCCCATCACCCAAGAGGAAGTGGATAAAGCAGTCAAAGAGATGCCCCTAGGTAAAGCTTAAGGGTTGGATGATTTCACGACAGACTTCTTCCACTACTGTTGGTCGATGATCAGAGAGGAAGTCTAGAAAGTTGTGGAGGAATCAAGAACTTTGGGGAATGTTCTCTCAACCTTCAATTCCACCTTCCTCACTCTTGTTCCAAAGGAAGAAAGGGTAACGCATCCTAATCAATTTGAATCGATAGAACTTTGCAATTTTATCTACAAAATCATCAGTAAGGTCATTTCACTGCACCTCAAACCGATATTTTCATACATCATCTCCAAAGAGAAATTTGGCTATGTGGAAGGAAGGAAAATCATGGATAGTGTTATCCTGGCCCATGAATTCATCCACTCGCTGAAAGCAACAGGATCCCCAGGTATGCTCATCAAATTCAACCTCTCCAAATATTTTGACAAAATCAGTTGGCAATACATGTGCTCCTTCTTCGAAGCCTTTGGCTTTGATAATATATTGGTGGATTGTATCATGTGGCTCACTTCCTCATCCTTCTTCTCTATCCTAGTTAATAGAGTGTCCTCCCAACCCTTCTCTCTCTCTAGGGGTATTCAACAAGTGGACCCCCTCTCCCCCCTTCCTTTTTGTCATATTGGCGGAAGGACTGGGGTGCTACATCAAAGCCTCAGTTGAGGAAGGATCTCTTAAAGGCCTACCTTCCTACAACCTCTAGCTTTCCCCCTCCCACAGTCATTTTTTCGATGATACCCTTCTGATGAACACACCAACCACCCAAGAGACTATTAATCTCAAAACAATCCTCACAGACTTTTTTGAATCTTCAAGAACGACCTTAAACCTTGATAAGTCACAGCTATACTTCTTCAATACCCTAGTGGAAATTCAAAACCACATCTCCCAACTTCTGAGCATCTCCAAGAGATCCCTTCTTTCCAATTATCTAGGTGTTCCCCTCACAGGAGAAACCACACACAACATCTCCTTGGAAAGTTTACTGCTCTCCATCTCTAACAGGATTAGTAACTGGACCTTTACATCACTTAACCTTCCATCCCACCTGGTTCTTTTAAAATCTGTTCTCCAAGATCCGCCAAATTACCTCTTCATTACTCTAGCATCCCCCCAATATGTCATCAGAGCCATTAGAAACATCCAGCATAGCTTCCTGTGGCATGGACATCACCTGAAAAAAAAGTGGGCGTTGGTGGGATGGGATAAAATATGCAGGCCTAAATATTTAGGGGGAGTAGGGCTCATAGATCCAGGAAAAATCAAATGAATAATGGGGGAAAAACTTTGGTGGCATTGGCTCAAGCACCCCACAAAAATCTAGGAAAGAATCTAGAAAAGAAAATATGCACCCACTACCAGAGAAGAGTTTCTAATTAGATTCAATGATGGAATTCAGAGATCTAATATCTGGAATACGGCTTGGAATATCGAATACTCATACAAAAGAATGCTTTCTGGGAGATCAGGAATGGAGAACACTCCCTGTTCTAACAAGACTCCTGGAATCAACAATCGCCTCTAACCTCTATTGAATACCTCAACCCTCTATATCAACAAATTAAATCAAGGGACTCCCTACATGTAAAGGATATATGGAAAGAAAATGCACTGCATTGATCCTGGCGTAGCTGGAAAATTGAACCTCATGAATTACACCTTCAGGCTGAGCTGGACCAACAGGTCTGGAGAGACTGTGTAAATCAGAGAAAAATACATATCAGGGAAGGAACATACATACTCAAATGGGGGAATTCCCCAATAGGTAAATTCTCAGTCAAAGAGGCTTATCATCTACAAGAAAATTACCAAGAGCAAGCAAAGGAGCACATCTGGAGCAAGATCTGGAATCCAAAGTTTTGGCTAAAAGTGTAAATATTCCT
This sequence comes from Picea engelmannii, assembly GCA_009831015.1. NCBI lineage: Eukaryota > Viridiplantae > Streptophyta > Pinopsida > Pinales > Pinaceae > Picea > Picea engelmannii. The sequence goes on along the minus strand of ML793490.1, from coordinate 514,054 downwards.
TTGGCTTATTTCCCAAAACCGTATACTTAATTGGGACAATCTTTGAAAACAAGGGTTTGTATGCCCTTCAATATGCCCCCTCTGTCAGCAATAGGAAGAGACAATGGATCACATATTTAACCACTGTAACCACAGTGAGGCCATCTGGGACTTGGCGACACAACTAATGCGCCTCTCCAATAGAAATCGGGCTAACATCATAAGCACTGTGGAAAACTGGGACTTGATCTCCTACCAAAATCTAATCCTAGACCGCATCTGGCAGTTATTACCAGGCTTCACAGTTTAGAAAATATGGAAAGAGAGAAACAAAAGGATTTTTCTCTCCACTTCTTCCCCCCTTCACTCAACTTGGGATAGAATCATAAACCTAATTCAGGAAACAATAAGGGATGAGCATTGGACCCAGGAGGACCTTAAATGCAATGCTGGAGAAATCCACATCCTACAAGCCTGGCATCTCAATCTCACTGATGGATCGAAAAAGAAGGATACTTGCAATACTAAGATCAGTCATAGTCCGTGCACTTGGTCCCCCCCTCCCCCAAGTTTTCTTAAACTGAAATTTGATGGTAATTCTAAAGGGAATCTTGGATTGACAGGCTTTGGAGTGGTCCTAAGAGATGATGAGGGAAAAATTCTACATTACGGAGCAGGATATTTGGTACTCAACACAAACAATGAAACAGAGCTCTAGAGCCTTCTTAGAGGGGTCGCTAGCAATTGATCATAACATCCACCAGCTCATAGTGGAAGGTGATTCCCAAACCATCATCAAGCTTATCACCAAAATCATTCACACACACTTCGAATGTCTCACCCAACTGGCGACTATTAGGACTGCTGGAAGAATTCAAGTCCCTCTTACAACCCCATCCCACTCTCACCCCCTCCCATGTGAAAATAGATGCTAGCAAAATAGTTGATTGCTTGGAAAATGAGGGTGTGGATTCTAAGGAAGAGTTGATCCAATGGAACACTCAAACCTCTCCATAGACCAGGCCACTAGACTGTTGTCTAGACTTGGCCAGAAAATATTATCTAGTCCCGGATGGGGTGACACATAGTAGAAGGAGGCCACACAACCCTCCCATGACTTCAAACATAGATATGGCCAACCCTCATCCCTCACCTCAGTATTGAATGGAGGGTGACCTTAATTACTTGCAGGGGAAGGGAGGACAGCTCCCTCGAGTCTAGTTAATGGAGGTCTTGAGGATTAATGGTAGGAGGAGGGTGAGTACAATGTGTTATCACCCCATAATTTATGGGAATCATATTATGACTTGGATATTATCTACATCTGGTGATTTGGTTCACAAATGATATTACATTCTTCAAATAATTTGTGTAAAAGAAAATAAAAAGAAAAAGAGAAAGAGAAAAGAGGGCAGAAAAGAATTGAAGCAAAGGCCCCATGCAATAATGACAATTTGGTCATACCTTTCAAGCATGACCAAGTTCTTTTAAATTTTCAATGCTGATAGGTTAGTGAATGCATCTGATCAGACTGTCTAATCCTGATCAGATAGCCCCTAGGTTAGAATTAGTGAATGCATCTTATCAGACCATCTAATCCTGGTCAGGTAGCCCCTAGAAAGAATAAAATCTTGACCCAACTGTCTAATCTGGGTTGATTGCCTTGTGACAGTAGGTTAGGACGTAGGTTAATTGTTTTGCCCACTTGTTGAAATAAAGCCAGATTGATAAAGTTGTTTCTCTTTGACTCCAAAGCCCAAATGCATTTGAATCGATGCCCCGCTTGTTGGTGTGTGTGAGAATTATCGAAAGAAGCCCATGAAAATACCCTTACCCTAAGTTTTCCCCACAAATGATTTATCCGCCCCCCTACTATGTCTCATTCACGTTTCAAGGGCATAAGATCGTGGCGCCGAAATCAACGGCTCACAGTTGATTCCGGACCCCCCCGTCCGTTCTGCCTTTAACGGAGGGGGGGGGGGTCCGGAATTGGTTATAAAAGGCGCGCAGATCTGAACGGTTCTCAATCCGGCGATCAAATCAACGGTCCACAATGGATTCCGGACCCCCCCCTCCGTTATGTCTTTAACGGGAGGGGGGGGGTCCGGAATCAAGAATAAAGGGCACGCAGATCTGAACGGCTATCATTCAAGCGCGTAGATCGTCGGCCCCTGATCGTTTCCGGGCCCCCCTTCGTATTCTGTCTTTTATCAAAGGGGGGGGTCCGGAATGAAGATCTTTTCCGGTCGGCCCCTTGATTACACATGGCGCGTTTTTATTGGTCCCTGAGTCCCATCCACCACATGCTGTCTGACACTCCGATGTCACCATCCACCGAGCCCACTTGTCCCACTTGCGTCTGGATCTGAGTCCCATCCCGTTATTACTGCCAGCCCTTGGTGTCAGCGCCATAACACCCCCCACTCATGAACATCCCCTTTGGCGACTTTACAACCAATCACAAACCTCCACATCAGTCTTCCGTATACGCTGTTCACCGTCACCTACCATGTCACCCCAAGTGGCCCGTTACACATTAATGACCGAATAAAATGCCCGTTGTCATGCTGATTGTTTTCCCACGTCCGACCGACCCAGTTTTGAATAAAAACACCATTGTGCCCACTTTCACTCGTTATTCATCCCTCGCGCCAGAAGCTAATCATCGCACCAGAGATCCTGTCTATCATTTTTCCACAGCCTCCCCGTCGTTTTCCCTCCACCATCAACGTCCCCACTAACATTGTTTGTTGCAGGTACAATTGTTGAGATGGATTCTAAGACAAAGCAAGTCGAGGAAGAAGAAAATCCTTTTGTCCCTCCTCCGGTCGACCTGGATAAAATTCCGCTGGTTGACAAAGATCGGTTGATAG
>ML793490.1:494648-511102 GCA_009831015.1 Picea engelmannii | reverse complement strand
CGATTCTGTAGATTTTTATGTTCATCTTCTAAATAGCTTCATTTAAGAGATTCTTGAGTGCTTGTTGATTGGAGTTATTTTCCTAATCTTTCTTCCATCCATCATATAAATTATTAAAGATCCAGTAAGCTTGTTATCTCGCCTTGTGAAAGAGTTCTTCAGAATTTCTGGTTGTGTCTCGGATTTTATCAAGTACAGACTCCATAGCCCAATGGATGTGTGTTGTGTCTCAACCACCTTTAAAAATCTTTTACAACAAAACAAAACTTGTGCCTCTAACTAGCCTAATATCTTAATGCAAACAAAGCTAAATTATATAGAGAGATCCCTCTCTGAAGTTGGAAGGGCTAGATCCCAGTTTTAAAAGCGGTTGGTTAAGGTTACCTTTGTGTTTTTCCTCTTTTCAACCTCTAGGAAATTTACAGAGTGATAACACAATGGTCATGTCCACCCCGAGGTTATATCTCCCACCCAGCCCTGGCTAGAATTATTTTACCTTTGAGATATGCCACATTGCTCGCTCTGAGAATTGGATTATTGTGCAGTGGGTTCTCCTAGAAGTAATTCAGTGGATTCTTCTCCCCCCTGGCTCGAGCATGCCGAGAGAGAGAGAGGTAAGCTGAGACATGGACCTACCTGGTATAACTATGTTGCATGATAGAGACTCCTACAACAATTGGAATGGGCCCTGTCCATTGCCAGGAATTAGCACATCGAGAGGCCACGAACTCCACCGATGGCCTATGTTGAGGAGGAATTTCTAGGGGAACCCATTCAGGTTCCACTAAAATTCTTCCTCTACACGGTCTCAGATGATTTATTGTTCTCTGGCACCAACAAAGCTAATGCATGTACCCAAGTTTCCATGGAAGGCACCACATGCATTATTGAGGAGGAATTCTTGGAGGAACTCCTCCAGATAGCTCCAAGAACCTCCCTCCAGGACAACACCAACGAAGATAATGCAGGAGCTAAGGTGGTCAAGGATGGTGCCACGGGCACCATGCAGGGGAACCTCCCCATCTTGGTGCCTCCACCGCTAAATGCAATTCTAGAATTTGACCCAGCTCCCCCCAGTATCTTCATCCCAAAGAAACTGGAGCTCATTTTCGATCTCAGAAGCCACATGGCAGACCAGCTTCATCGGGACACTCTCATTAGCAAGCAGATTGACATGCTTTTTGAAAAATTATCGAATGAAACGACCAAGCAACATTTCCTGACTTGTGTGAAACTCTTCATGCTAGAGTCTAGTGACGACACTCTCCCTGGAACTTCGGATGACAAACCACCCGGTTCCAATGATTAGCTTCTTGTTATTTTTTACTGGTACTCTTCTTAATTCTTGTCTATTTTTCTGTACTAAGACTCTGCATAATTCCTATCTAGTTTTCTTTTTCCAACAGTTGTTAGTTTGTTCTAGCTTCCAAAGATAGATCTGTCAAGACAAACATCTCTCACCTGCTCTGGTTTTCAATTGGTGGGGAAAGTGGTGGATGACGTTTTTGGCCGAAAGTATAATAGGCATCCACATGTTCTAGTTTCCACTAGTTTGGTGGAACAGGTGGCAAGATGATGACATGTGTCTTTTTTGTACAGTGACAACACAGTAATAGGATTCACCCCATTTTTATTTACAAAAAAAAAATCATTTCACTTGATAATTTGCACTATATCATAGTTAATCAATATATATAATCACTTTCCTTCATATCATTTCTTCAATTAATTAATACACTGAATCATTTTTCATAGTGTTATCTGAAACCAATGCACCCTATCGTTTTATGTTATATCATTATTATTGAAATCAATGCACCCTATCGTTTTATGTCATATTATTGTTAAAATGAATAGAACTATTTGTTTATTCTAAATCATTTTCCATTGTGTAATCACTTAAATCAATGCATGTTGTTTTGCATTATGTCATTATTGAAATCAATGCAACTAATTGCTCTAAATCATTTATCATTGTGTCATCATTAAAATAAATGCATTGCATTGTTTTGCATTATGCCATTATTGAAATCATAGCAACTAATTGCTCTAAATCATGTTATCATTGTACCATCTCTAAAATAAATGCACCCTATTGTTTTATCATTGTTGAAATCATTTCAACTCGCTTATTTCTCTAAATCTTTTTTCAATATCGTCACTGAAAGTGATATGGTCTATTGTGGTGTGTTATATCATTATCATTGAAATCAATGCACCCTATTGTTTTATGTTATGTTATATTATGCTATATCATTTTTCATTGTATAGTCACTTAAATCAATGCATATTGTTTTGCATTATGACATTATTGAAATCAATCAAACTAATTTCTCCTTCAATTCGAACATTCTCTTTTTGTATTTTCTCTTAGGTGGGACTGATATAAGATAAATCTGGTATAAACCAAATAGGTAACAAAGTGGGAACAAGCTTAACTACTAGAGAAGAGGTTGAGCTTGGGATAACCCTTTCACTCTAACATGCAAACAATGATTGTCTACCACAGGCCTAGTACTAATACATTAACCGTGTGGGTATTCCAATTAATGACTGAGATACAATATATCAGAAGAAAACATGCATGCGATAAATGATGGAAAGTAAAATAATTCACTTAACTCTAATCATCAATCACATAATAACACAACGATTTATCTTCATCATTAAAGAAAAGAACTGTAAAACATTGAATCAAATAACTTATCAACAGATTTAGTAGTTCTTACTCGTTACAACATCCATTCATGAGACAAAATAAGAAATAATTCTTCTCCACATCCAATCATACACGCTTTTGATGAAAAACACAAAGTTGTCTCAGGTCCTAAACATGAATTCTCAATTAAAGGAAGCTTTGAAATAGTTCTTTACAAAACCAAAAAATGAGGGTCTTTACAACAACCATCGACCTCTTTCTAATAGGTTGATCCTCCTATTTATAACATAATATTAACTAAAAATAACTATTAAAGTGCAACTAAGTAAGACAAAATTTTCCACATGGCACTTTCTTCTATCAGTCTTTCCAAGAGTCATATTAGGATCTCACTTAAGTGGGTGACTCTTCTCGTACTCCGACCACTTGATGAAGAGATCCTTGCATGTGTTGGCATATGGGAATCTATGTTGTTCCATTGGGGCCAAATGAATCTCTCTTATCTCTATTGCTTGTGCTCGATACTTAACTATTATGGCACTTAACTATTGCAACATAGCCCAAGCTTTGATCAGGTGCTCCATGAACTGTCGCACCTGACCTGGCACCATGTCTGTCACCTTTTCTATTTCCTCAGGTCATGATGATTCTTGTTCGGCATGCGACTTGACTATGTCGTGAAAGTTGAAAAAGTCCATGGGTGTGCCAAACTCAAGGAGCCCGATGTCTTTCATTACCTGGTTGATCTTGATCCAACTTTTCTTGCACTTGGTCCATTTCTCTTGGATTTCCCGATGAGGTTCCTGAGCCATTTTTGCCCAATATTCAGTCGATTTCTTTATGTGATCAAGGTTGATCTCTTTTAACACTCGGATGTCATGCTCTTTTGTATCTTGGCCCTGTTAAACCACACTAATATATTCGACCCTTTCCACGGCTTGTTGTGATTTCTTGTACCACCTCTCCATATCTTTGCATGTGTCCAACTCCATGAGGGTGTCTTCTTGCAGCTCAGTTATCCTTACAATGAATAGGTGTCGTTCATCTGTAAACTTGTTGTAGGCCTCCTTGAATTCGCCCCTTCGGTACATTGTGGCTTGTGTGGTGTCCTAGTAATATTTCTCCAAGTGGCACAAATGTTCCAATTATTTCAAAGAAGCAACCAGCTCCTCTTCATCCCTTTCTTCTCTGTCCATGGTGGCATCTTTGATTTCCATCCCTGCGCCGATAAGTTAGGGCGTCTTGGCATGCTCTGTGTTGATCATATTTTCCTCCGTTGTGACGACGATGGAGTGATCTAGAGTGATCCTCCTTGTATTGGTGGTCCTTTGGACAATAGTTTTTCTTTTCCGGTCATAAGAGATGGCATGTATGACAACAAATTCATCCACGAGTTTGGGGATTTGTTGATCTCCGCAAGTGAGAATATTTCCCAAGCTCCCGATGGTGTATATTTGTTCAATACTGGGGTCTTGAACTTCTTCCCTGTGTTCTGAAGTCCCGAATTTTGTTTGTCTCTCATCGAAAATTTGAGTACCAATTGAAATTGAGGCATCGGGGGTAGGCTCAGTACTTGATTGTCAATCGTTGAGACACCGATTTCTTGTCATGGAGCTTCTCCCTTTAGTTCAAACATCTCTATCTCATCCTTCAGACTCTCTTCTTAGGTCTATAGTGTATTGGGAAGCTCAGTGTCTAAGGCAATCTCAACTTCTTGTTAATTCTGTGGAAGGCCCTGAATTCGAGCGTCGAGATCTAGGGAAGATTTCCTCTCTGGCTCCATTTCCTCTACGATCTGTACAGGGGTCACCATGGATACCTCTGGGATCTCTTCATCATCATAGATGTTTATTAATTCACGGAGGGGGTCTGGTGCACTTTCTCCCACTGATACCCCGACTGTCTCTGGTAGAGTTGAAACACCCATCAGTGATCTGACCTGTGGAGTTGTGATTTCAAGGTCCTCTAACCCAACGATTTAATCGATGTTTATCAATTTAGAGCCCCTTGGACCTATCTGTATTTCATATGGGTTGTTGGGAGGGGACCCTGTCATTCCTATGAGGTCTGGGTCATCTTGTAGCTGATCAATTATCTATTGTGCCTATTCTATCATGAGTAACCCCCTCTCTCGCACCTCCTTAGTCATAGGGAAACCTCTATATTGCATTGGGGCTACCAGGGGGACCTCTACTGCTTCAGTCGCTACTAGGGGAACTGTTGCTTCAGCCGCTATCATTTCTTCTCTGGCTTTGAGGGCCTCTTGATTTGATTTCTCTATGGTTTTCATTTGTTCATCCATACTCATGGCTCTGAAATTGGTCATTTTGGGGTTGACCATCCTTCCCACTACCTCGTCCTAGTCTTAGGAATTTTCTGTGAAGACTTCATCTTCAAATGTCTTATGGGTGTATGGCCAGCAGGACAACACTTGAGAAGCATGTTTCAGGACTAGACCCTTTGGTTCGTCCTTGCAGAATCAACTGGTCTGGAATCTGAAATCCAATTGGCTCAGCCCTTTTTGTTTATCTTGAGCGGTGTCTTTCACCAAGTAGAAGCCTACATGGAATCCATAACAGATAAATTCTCTCTTTTTATCCTTGACCATGGTGGCGTTGTAGCCTTGCAGGATGGTCTGGTAGCATATCCCTGCACTACAATACGGTTAGGGACATGCGCCGACAGGAGATGAGGTGCTCTTGTGGCCCCGAACACCCTAATGTAGGTATTGCGCTCATCCAAGTACCAGTGGCCTACCTTTTATATCATCTTTTGGGCCACAACTAATAGTCTCAAACACTCTTTCTTGAAAATAATAAAATATATACGTGCGATGAATTCATCGCAGATGAGAGAGTAAGATTTTTTGTACCTGTTCTCCCATAGGATGTTGAAATATACATGAACCGAGAGTCCTACAATGTGCCATGTCAGGTTCATGCTGGAAAAAATGTTTCTGTCATACATGACATCTAGTAAATATGAAGCCGTGTAGAAGGCTGGTGTCTCTCCTTCCTTCAGTGTCTGAGCTTGTTGTATGCATATACTCAGCTGCTTGGAAATGATGGCTCCCCAGTTGAAACCTCTTCGGAAATGGCCACTATGTAAGATAGAGGCATCCATTCCTATGAAAATATGGAGCAGTCTTTCTCCCCATACAATCGTCAAATTAGAGCCATCAGGTAGATGTATGGCTCCCTTAAGTTGGTAATCTAGTACCAGTCAGTGCTCTGATTGGTGTATTTCTTATCTTCTCTCCACCATGAGGCCATCACCCGGCTCGTGTCATAGCACTCATAGAATTTTACGACGAAATCAGTGCTTAGTCACTCCTCAGGGTCTCTAAGCTTGTAATACTTCAGGACCTTCACCGGAAGGAACACTCCGACACACCCACCATTTTCATCGTTGATCAAACATTTTTGTGTGTCTATGTGGTCAATGAGCCACTTCAAGAGTTCGACATAGGGAAAGACAAGGGTTCTGCTAGCCACCATATGCAGGTATGACCTCCATATGTTCAATAAAACTTCATCGTCGAGTGCTCTGACATCAATATCATTGTGTGGGATGTATTCTAGTTATTCCTCCCGATTGATTTTCTTAAAGAGTTCTCCCCAATGCGGGAGGGTCGTTTTGAATCATGTGCTTGCCTCTATATCTCCAAAGGTCAGAGGCTGAACGAAATCTTTCTTTGTCGTTGTTTTAATGACCGACTTCATTTTTTGAATGAATTCCAATTGTCTTGCAACCCTTGGAGAGAAGCCTTCAACTAATTCTGGTTCTTTCAGCTTCGACGCCCTCGACGATCGTTTAGTGGTCGGCTTTCTTGAAGGTGTTTTTTCTGCAATCAAAATAAATCTTTAGAGACCGTGTACAAAGAAACACTGGATAAAAATATATATGAATTGTAAACATGTAAAATCATAGACTTGGTACATACCTGTAAATCTTGCTAAACCTAGTTATGTGATACTCATGGGCTCTCTACAGCTCTTGAATTGCTCATCTCGTTTCTCCAGATGCTATGAATTTCTTAGTGCTTAGAATTATTATTCTTACCATGGTTCAAGAGGATTTAAACCAGAGAAGAACTTACCGTGTCACATCAACCATTGAAGTCGGGTGATGAGTACAATTTAAAACAAATATGTCACCAAATATTTGTAACTTAAATTCATCGTGGGTTGACGACGGAGGCACGGGGGTGATGAGGTCTATCGGTGATTTCAAATGGTCGTGTTGATTGGCACATGAGGTAGAAACCAATGCAGGATTAGGTATTAATTAGTCCCTTAAATTCTCTGAATCTAATCGTATCTAGTGCTAAAATGCCCCATCGTGTCACTTTCTCAAGGGGTGGATTAGGGATCAGGGAAGCACTATGAATGTTTTCATCGATGTCCCTCACAAAAGTTTTGATGCCGATCAATCTCATCGTACAATGCTAACGTGGAAAAACTGACTCGAAGGTGTGACTTGGACCTATGGAACCAAGAATGACTCGGGGTAAAACTAGACCTTGTGATTCTGTAATCTGGTAAAGACACATGGTGTTGAAGACATGTGGCCTAATCTGTGTGTATTAATCAGAGTCGGGGTTTTCATTAAGTCATTCAGTTTAAAACATACCTTAAAGTGTTGATGTCAAAAAATATCTAGGATCGGCGATCGACAATACCTATCACATGTTTTTCTACGGATTAGCTTCCTGGAAAAAAGGTCAATGCCGAAGTGCATCGGGGGGTGATCGGGGACCTCTTTAGTGTGGTCACTAAGTCCATCGCGATCCTCCTAGGTCTTCCCCGATTTTGATAGGCGTGTCAGGTATTGACTATCGAAGATACCATTTCCTTCTTGATTAATGACTATTTCCCTTGTCTTTTACCGATGTCAAAGAGGAATTGGCTAGCAATGATATCCTTTTATAAAACATTTTCGCAAACAAAACTTGATTTTAACTGATGTCGATGAATATTGGTGCTTGATGATTGAGATTTCCCGAGTGTTTCTTTACTGTTTTAAATTCCTTTCGATGTCGAAACTGAATGTGTTAGGTGAAGTGTTCTTTCTCTTGCTTCTTTCTTCAGGTGTAAGTATTTTCAAGTCATGGGATTTCAAAGATCTAAAAACAGTCTGAAAATATAATGAGAGTCATGATAATAAATAAAAGGCAAAACATTTTCACAAAAAATGAAATCAAATCAGACAGTGCAAAGATCAAGTGGTACCCAAAAAGTATAAAATTGACATAGGATTTTTAGGATGTGTTGAGTTCTCAACACATCCCTATGTCATTTTTACTTTGTGATACTCTCTCTTCACATCATCATCGCTTACTTCTTTGTAACTCAACGTATCTAGAAGGTTGTAGGGGTCATCTCTTATTCCAATATAGTTTACCAACGACAATCGTTACTTGTTTTCTCTTCTATGTCTCGCAATGACCCTAAAAAATGTATCAAGTCCTAAGGTAGAGATATGTCTTGGATTTCATATTTTACCAGATTCCCTTCTAGCCCTGTAGGGTGGAAATTGAGGCTATAACAATTTGGACACTCCTAACATAAGATAGAGTTATTTTTCACCTAATCCTTGTTAATTGTTTCATGCAATCATTAGTTAACTAAGTAACTTATGTGGAGGTGAGAGAAACACATGCATACACATGATATGTGCCCTCCTAGCCACATGGATGTGATATACAACCTCCTAGTGAGAAAATGGAGGTGAACATGCAAATACTGATGATAAAACTAAGGTTTGCATGCATTAGTTTCCTTCACTAGTATTATTGAAGTGTAACTAAGTCAAAAATGAAGAGGGAAGAAACCCTATTTTATAGGAAGTGCACTATTTTGTAGGGAAATATTCTCAAGAGAGAATATTCTCATCTATGGATAACGCCCTCAATATTAGACTAACGAACTTAGGAAAAAGAATTACTAGGTGAGTGTGTAATATCTCCAACATCAAGGATCATGTCCAAGATGAATGAAGGTGCCTCTGATCCATGGCCATCTACAATATTTTTAGTGAGTAACAGTGTCTGAGATTTATGAGCATGCATAGCTCACCCTTTGTAAGTAATTTCTTGAGAAAAATTAATCTTTCTTGTTTATACTATGTGGTGGCCTAATTGTTGTGTGAATGAATTTTCTTTCAGATGTTTTATTTATTTTTTGGATATACTTGTGTATACTCCATTCATCAAACATGCATAGTAGAGTGGTATTTACCATTAAATAATCATTGAATCACTAAATTAATAGTTATAGCATTGTTGGCATTGTACACTCTGCTTAAACATGGGGATGTTCACCACATAGCATTGCTTTAGTTGTTAGATAGTTGGTGTCTTATGATGGATGTTTTATTTCCCATGTTTKGATCCACCTTCTACTCAGTCTTTGGAATAGTTTCTCAGATTGGTATTGAACCTTTGTAGAGAATTAGAGGATTCCCTTCAGCCATTAATGTGTGTGTGTTAGATATAGCCTAGATGGCATTCTCTCAAGCCCGATAGCATGGGAATTATCACCTTGATGACCCCAAGCAAATGTATCAACATTTCATCTTTTTATTTTTACATTGAGTTCTTCTATCACCATTCACTGAGGAATTGCTCCATTCCTAACTGCTTGGATGATTACCTACAACCATGTTTTGATATGATTAATTAATTGGTTATGTTGGACACACAAATTTAGATGTCTTTTTTACTGTTGATGACCATTTCCAAGAAGTGATCCACCCATACTAGTTATTTAATAATTCATATTTCTTATGGTTAGAACATCTCTCTGAAGTATAATTGTTCTTTCCACAATGCTCACAAGGATGAATATTGAAGCACTGATCTTCCATGTGGCCAACTCGCTGACAATGTTGGCATTTGAAAATATGYTCTTGAATTGGAGCAAGTGAGTATGAACTTTCTTAAAGAAATCCAACACTCTAGAAATGGATTGGATTGATATAATATGGAATATGAAAGGTGACTTCCTTTTCATAATAGATACTTTTTCTATGCTTGTTGTTCCTTATTCCTTTTGAAGGTTTGATGATTGGATTAGAAAGATAAAGTTGATCTTCATCTACACTTGAATATGAATCTACATCACTGATATGCTTATGTAATAGTTGTTGATCATCATCATCGTCGTCGTCATCTTCAAAAATAAGGTTGTTAACAAGGACTAGTTCATAATGTCGAAGATTCTTTCATTCAAGTGCATGATGAAAAAGTCAAGTTTGAGTTTGAAGAAACTTTATTTTGGCTCATTGTTGACATAGGGGCAGACCCAGGGTTCAACGCTTCAACATTGCACCAACAAAACCCTAACTATTGGCCCTTTCGGCAACACCTGCGAAGAAAATGAAGTCTCACCTGAGGTAGAGGCAGGAGGGGTTGCAAGACTCAAGTGTCTACAACCTAGCTAGGACACAGATCTGTGATTACAACACTTAACAGAGCACTTAGCCAAAAATATGCATTAGGTTATGATCCTTATTCACATCACAGATTTAACCCATATTATAGATCAACGCAGTAATAATCAAGATTAAGCACATCTAATCATTTAGCACATAACATCCGAGAAGATCTAGAATTTATTCATAGATAAAGAACTAAGCATCAATGGATCTACCTATCACACATCAAGAATAGTGCACCAAGCAAATAGATACATAAACATCATGAGAAACATTGCACAAATCACAACAACACAGGATATACATGGTTCACCCTAGTGTGGGGCTACGTCCACCAACTTCTTCTTCTTATTTATTGATCTTCAATCTTTCCTACATTCCTCTTCTCCTGTGCACAAAGCCACAGAGATACTCTGCAAAGGAAAAGAGATATGCATGCACCTCACCATATCCTCCTTCCCCGAATTAGGTCATGGCACATAGCCTTACACAGTCCATGCACAAAGTGTCTTACAATACTCTTGCACTTAGCTCTACAAGTCTTAGCACATTTCCTTACACTAAGCCAATTACAATTGTTTGCACATAGCTAACACTAGAACTTAGCCATAGGACTCTTCTTACATCGCCTAGATACTTATTTATAAAGGGCCTAATCATGGGTAAACCCATCGCACGACATCCCATACCCGTTACATAAACCCTAAAACCCAAAAAGACCGCAAAAAGGGAGAGATCTTGCGATCTCCACTTCGCCTGGGCGCTCCATCTTTGACCAGCCTGCCGAAGTCCCAAAAATGGTCAAACACGACCAAATTTTCCACAAAACTTGGTCGAGGGACAAAAGGCCCCCAACACTCACATGTGACTCATCCCGATTCACTCTGATCTGGGTAATATTGCTTTGAAGGCCTCGATCTTAGCTCGAGCTGCCTCGACTTGTTGCTTTGCCAAAGCCTCCTGCTCAACGAACTCCTGAATGAATTGCTCGATGACAGGCCCTTCCAGGCATTGTTCCATTGTTGTAACCACTTATTCCAGCTGTGAGCCTTGTCCCTCAATCTCTTCAAAAAGTGTGCAGGCTTCGTCATGCACTAGCTAGAGTCTCTGTGTGACCTCCATAACTCTGCTCTAAATGGCAGTGATATGTTGTTGAACTACGTGATGCTCCTACGATCTCTTCATATTCTCTACTATAGTAAACAACTTCATCTGCGCTTGCACAATCGACGCCTGTTGCTTTGCCTCCTGGAGATGTGCCTCCAATTCCCTTAGCTCCAGGTCTTTTGCAAGGTACTCATAGGTCTGTGCACTTTGATTACTTAGTTGCTTACAGTCTAAGGACAACACCCTGATTCTTTCATCTGCTCTCTTAACAGTTTCTTCCCTCTAATCCCGCACTTCTTGTGGAGTGCTCAACACTTCTTGAATTTCTAACTCTGCTACTCTTGCTTGAAGCCATTGAATGGCCTTAGTGAGCTTCCCCACTTGGCTCTCGGTTGTCTCTTCTTCTATCTGTGCTAAGTCGGGCACAGAGAAAATTGTTGTAGTCACAACTTCCTTGACCACAGTCTGCTCTACAAGAAACTGGTATTTCTCTTTCTGGATTTTCTCTCCATCCTCCTCGAACTTTTCTCTATTGTCATCTTTCTCTTGCTGTGCAACTCGAAGTTTCTCTAGGACCTCCTCCTTTTCTTGCTTCAATGCCTCTGTGGCCTGCTCTTTTTCTTCTTAGGCTTGACGAATTTGAACCTCTGTTGCATCTACTAATCTTCGCAACTAAGTGGGCTCATCCCCCAATTTTATATTTTCTATTGAGGATGGCGCAGTAGACACTACACGAATCGACTGGATAGCTTGTTGGATGTCTTTGAGCTTCTTCTCTATTATTTCATACATCGTCTCATGCTTTTCTTCATGTCGCTGCAAGATATCCTCCGAATCATATTCTATAGCTGTGATGATGAGATCAACATCATCCATTGTGAGAACATTCTACGACTGAGGCTTATTCGCTCCGGTCTTCTTCCATGCTGAGGGTTTCTGCAAAGAAACCTTCCTTTTCTTTGATGTCTTGGACTCTATAAGGGGATCCTTTGGTGGTTTAACTTTTCCCTTTTCTTGCTTGTCTTCTTCCCCTTCATCCTCTTGGTTTACTTCATCACCTCCTCCTCCTTCAGGTGAGTCAAGCACAGTTTCCTTCGATGCATTGTCCTTCTCCTCACTGTCTATGTCCTAGACTTCCTCCTTTTTCTTCTTTTTCTTTGCACTGCTCTATCCATGATACTCCGTTCGGGTGACCAAAGGACTTCCAATGATATCAGGGTCAGATATTTATGCATCTCCGACCGGTACAAGGAATTTGGCTGTCTATTCCTTGGTTATCTCCTCCATGTCTTCGTCAGTTAATTTATAGTACGACTACAACTCCTCCTTACTTTCATCCATGCGCACAGTGATGTAGATGAAGTGTCGGTCGGCACAGATCTTCACTAATGTCCTATATGTATGCAATTTGTTCAGGTTCATTCAGGGGAATGATTCAATGGCGCTCTTAAGCTATAGTAAGCATGGAACGCCACGTTCTATTGCCATTGCTTCACCATGTCGCTCGTATACCACAAGGTGGAGAACCATGTGGCCAATGGTTTCCATGGTTCGACATCAGGGAATGTCGCTCCCTCTAGCATCTCCCAAGCGACAAATTTTATTAAGATCAACAACCAACTAAAGGGAAACTTGTAGCCTTGGTCCTGCACTTTGCGACAGTCCTTTTCCAACTCGTTGATGAGGTAGCTTGCTAAGTTCATCTACATCCCTTCGACACACTTCCCTGTGAGGTCGACTATGAACCCTGTGACTTGTGTCCGTTGGTTCTTTTGGACGAGATTTCCAACGATCGAGGCAGAGCTAGGGTTCAACGCACCAACAAAACTCTAACTATTGGCCCTTTCAGAAACACCTGCGAAGAAGATGAAGTATCACCTGAGGTAGAGGCAGGGGGGGTTGCAGGACTGAAGTGTCTACAACCTAGCTTGGACACATATATGTGATTACAACACTTAACATAGCACTTATCCAATAATGCACATTAGGTTATGATCCTTATTCACATCGCAGATTCAACCTGTATTATAGATCAGTGCAATAATAATCAATATTAATCACATCTAATCATTTAGCACATAACATTCGAGCAAATCTAGCATTTATTCATAGATAAAGCACTAAGCATCAATGGATCTACCTATCACACATCAAGAACAATGCACCAAGAAAATAGATACATAAACATCATGAGCAACAATGCACAAAGCACAACAACACAGGATATATGTGGTTCACCCCAGTGTGGGGCTATGTCCACCAACTTCTTCTTCTTCTTTATTGATATTCAATCTTTCCTACATTCCTCTGCTCCTATGCACAAAGCCATAGAGCTACTCCGCAAAGGACAGGAGATCTGTGCGCACCTTGCCAGATCCTCCTTCCCTGAATTAGGTCATGGCACACAGCCTTACACAGTCCATGCATAAAGCCTCCTACAATACTCTAGCACTTATCTCTGCAAGTCTTAGCACATTCCCTTGCATTAAGTCAATTACAATTATTTGCACATAGCTAACACTAGCACTTAGCCATAGGCCTCTTCTTACATCGCCTAGATACTTATTTATACATTACAAAATGGCCTAAGCATGGGTAAACCCATTGGCCGACATCCCATACCCATTTCATAAACCCTAAAACCTAAAAATACGGCAAAAATGGCAATATCCAGCGATCTCTGCTTCACCTGGGCACTCCATCTTTGATCAGCCTATCGAAGTCCCAAAAATGGTCAAACACAACCAACGTTTCCAAAGAACTTGGTCGAGGGCCAACACTCACGAAACTTGCAAGTAAGTTACAATAGACTGCAAAGTTGCTTTGTCAATGGTGACTATATTTTCCATAGAAAAGAGTATTAGAGTGTTTAATAACTCCAATAATTTCTCAAATTGAGCCATTTAAAGATGGAATTAGACATCAAAGGTTTCCTGCAACTCCACCTAGACATTACAATGCAAACTCAACTATGAAAACTTATAAAATGAGGATTTCGACTTCAACCAAAAATGCACCTTCCTTTTATGTAATTGAACTTAATTTCACAGGTAACCTTACAATGTTATTTGGAACTTACCTTGATTCTAGTGAATGTGTTATCGATGTGATTTGATTTTGTTTGTTTCAACACTAAGTAGGAAAGTCTTTTTTTATTAGATACATTTAACGACCACAAAAAGAAACCAAAAATGACAACTACAATTGTATGAAACCCTATCATTATTTTCAATGCTAAAGTGCAAAAGCACTCAACATGCAACTTGCAAGTAAGTAATATCACCCACTAGATGCAAACCTCTCACATTTCATATTTGGTTGAAAAACACCCTACGCAGAGAGAAGACATCTTTGTACAATTTTCTTGTAATGAATGAAATATAAAAAAAAATAATGTTCATGCCCAAGACCAAGATCGCAGTTAACTATTCAAGAAAACAAACTCAATATCATTGTGTACACACAAGATAAGCTTCGAATGCATGACACATGTTTCATATGACACTGTCACGCAGTGACACTATTAAAATAATTCCATTGAATAAAACAAATTATTCCTTAAGAGATATTGCTTCAAATCCTCTATTAGGTTGTTTTTCAAGGGTCACTCTTATGAAAAAGAGGAAACCCTTCTATTTATGTAGTAAAGCAATAAAATATGCACCAATTCCCAATGAAGTATAATAACAATGAATTCAAATAAACCAAATTGTCGATATTATGAAAAGTATTAGGGATTTTGGTTCGAGTGGTTTTGGCTCATACCCACTTAGGATCCATTTACCTGCATTCGAAGTATACCCCTTTAAAAAAGGAGATCTCCGACCAGATGGATTTGTTGTTTCACTTAGTAGAAATTGATCTAGGAAATGAGTTTGTGGATCAAATAGAAGCTTCAAACAATGGATTCTTCATCTCCCACTAAGGTCACTTTGGTTCATCCACCAGTTATCTCAACAGATTAGGGTTTCCAAAATACTAGGGCATGTAGGAGGAAGTGTTGAGGTGATTATGATTTCTTTCCAAAAAAAAAGCATTGATTGGATTATAAACATGAATGAGAAGTTTTTGGAGAGTCTATGATCCAAGTACATTATTGCTAAATTCATCTCCACGATCACTCGGTGGATACATATCTCCAAAGTATTCCAAGGAAATAGCAATGTTCACTTATGTGAAAAGAGGCCCCTCCCAAGTGTAGTCCACTGTGATTTTAGCACTATATGTAGAAAGTGCACCACATTCAAACTATTATGTGTATTTCCTTTTCCAAGAAACTTGAAAATACAACCATGTCGTCTCTTCTAGACGTTGTTGCAGGTGTGTACTTCTAATACAAGAAATTTCAATGGAAAAGGTAGAGTGATTTTTGGTTCTTCATTCCCAAACTAATCCACTTTCTCTTTAGCTCCTCATCCACACCAACACTGACATAATTACAAACTAGAAAGAGGAAATGCTCATCTATGTGTTGGAGGAAACTGAGAATGTTGAAATCTACTTTGGATCCTCCTCCAAATCTAGGTCAAAATTGGCATTGCTATCGAACTCACTGTGTTGCACTTTACAAAAGATTTATCTTTCCATCTCTACCGTTGTTGCATAACCCAGGTCATTTCTGGTCCTTTTTCCGATAATAAAAATCTCTAGTCTCTTTGTTTTTAATGTCATATGTGGTCCTTAGAACGTTAGGGTTCCACCTTTAGCTCAAATTTATGTTAGGGTTCTACCTCTAGCTCAAAGTTTAAAATGAAATATATTCTTGATGGAGGATATTAGATCTCATCGCCATTGATTCCCCTCATTAGTGTACCACTAGGATTCACCATGTCTTCATGCAAGATATGATATTGAATCTTAGCACAATTTGGACTCCCGAACGGATTTTTGAATGACGAGTTTCTTCTTGGGCGAAGGTCGTGCTAGAGAGAAATAGGGTTCTACGTACACAATCATGCAAAGAAAGAGAGCGGACTGGAATTGACTATGGGACAAGAAAATGGATGGAACATAGACTGGAAAAAGTGGTTGATTGTGGTATCATTGGCATGTCAAAACAAATGCATAAATTAGGTTTTACAAGAGATTCTAAATGTAGAAATGACACATAGATTGACTGGTAGAGAGAAGAATGTGAATGGCCGTGTATGTGTGCTCAGGATAGATTGGCACAAATAACATCAAGAAGGGAAAAATAACATAGTAATGTGGGCAGAGGGGCGTAGATAGAGGGTAGATGCATTTCTACACA
>ML793490.1:457327-492835 GCA_009831015.1 Picea engelmannii | reverse complement strand
TGTTCATTTCTCTAACTCTATTCAAATGAATAATTTCCTGCCAATAAGGAGAAATGAAAAGATGGTTTAAATAATCAATATAATTGATCCACTTGTATAATAGTCATGGTGAATGATGGTTGAAATACCTTAGTTGTTCCAAGCGAAATAGTTTTAGAGATGATTGATTTTGTTGGTGAGAGGACATTTTCTTAAGAATGGGGGTGATCGAAGGCAGATCCAATGCTACTAGATATAGGTTGCAAATTATCAACCAATTGGGGATATTACTATCACCAACAACTTCATATGAAACTATTTGTTGAATGACATGAGTAACTCTAGTGTGCATGTTTTCCATCCTTTCTTCATGCTCCAAACTTGGATTTGAATTTGTAGAATCCTTAAGTTTGTCATTTGTAACTAGGTTATGTATATCATGATCTTCCCAAATACTTACGACTATTGGGATATTCATTTTGGATAGTAATTCCAGTGGATCTTCTATGCTACACAACTTTTCTATGTTCATTTGTTGCATTTTTATTTTTTTGATACCTTAAATGAAAAACTTCATTATCCCTCTCATGTGATTCCAAAGAAAAAGTGTTCATACTACGCTTACTTGTGCCTTTAGTTGACATTTCTAAAAGTGTGTATAAATAATTACTTACCTATTAAATAACCATAGTAATTTGAATTCCATACATATAGATAATGATTGAATTTGGAAACAATAATACACATAATTGGGAACCATATATAAAATTGCAATTCAAATACATTATCATATAGAATGAAATACGTAGAAAGTGATATGAATATGAAAAGGAAAATGAAGTAAAAATGTAAAGACTATATGAAAATGTTGAATTTGTTGAAAGCATTATCTAAATCCATATGACAATGATTTGAAATTATATAGTATCAAAATATTTATTGGAATATCAAAATGTGTAAATAAACTATTACATGTTTGACAAAATATATTATGAGGCCAAACAACTTAATGCATGATATCCATATTTAGTGTTGGAATGTCATCAACAAAATCCATATTTGGAACAAGTGGGAAAACATTTCCACTTTCAGTAAGATCATTGTAGTTCTCAAGAAACAGAAAATGAATCCATAATTTTGTAAAACGAATACATTACTCATAGTTTTGAGGATGCACAAACCAGTCATAAAATAATAGAACATGAATGGAACTTCATTGTAATTGCATATAAATACTATCACATGCATTGTTCGAAATGGAAAGTCACCAGGGTATTTGTTATTTATATCTATAGAAATTTCATGCAACAAATTCCATTTGAATCCCCAAGCAGCCTCAAAATAGTATCTTCCTTGTTGAGGACATGTTTAACTAAATTGAAAATTTTTTACTTCTTCAATAGACCAATTAAAGGTGGAACCATCATTGATGAGGCATATAAATTGGTTGTTGTATAATGCTAATCACATACATTGTATGTCAGTGATTAGAAGAAACGAAAAAAGTCATTGATTATTTAAAACATCCAACCAATAGATAGTGTACCCATACCTAGGGTACTCTTCATAATTTTTGTCTAAATACAACCAATACATTTTAATTTTATAGAAAACTAGGCTGACCCCCTTTATCACTAGTTCGATTTTATTACATATGTATTTACACATTACATGTACATTTGGGCCCATATATGCCCCCCCTTGGGTTCATATCATATACATTTAGTCATATATATGCCCCCTTGGGTCATAACACCTCCTTTAGGGGTGTAGTGCCACCATAACGATTTTTTTTTACTTCTCCACACGTTGTTAAGGCTACTACAAATGCAAAACTTTGACTGCATTCTTTTGTAAATATGCTTTAGAGAAACCCAATAATATTTTCAAGCATTTACTTTTCCAATAGTGAAAAGAAACTCTAGTCTTCAACTCATATAAATCCTATATTTTTAAAGGCCTTTTAAAATGGATTCATCACAAAATAATTATTTGAATGACAACATCCTATTGGTAAAGACAACAAAATCATGGATGCAACTGTACATTCAAGTCTATATCTTGAATGTATAAATGGCAAAACAAAATGAGATATGTTGACATTATGATTAAGGTAAGCTCCAAGAAAGAAACTTTCGTTGTCATGGTACAAAGGAACTAGAAATCCAAATTCTTTGATGGAAAATCGTTTTCATTGAGATAATAAAATATGGTTTTGTAGAACAATATTCAAGTGTTTACAAGTCATACAAAATCTTATCAACATTGAGAATGAAAATCAAACAAGTAATAACTCCAAAATACAAAATGACACACCTACAAATGCTTGGATCCATAACCATTCCAAAAAAATCCTTTGTACCCAAAAATACATGTTGAATTAATAAAATTATTATATAATGAAAACTAAAACATAACATTAAAAAAAAATTAAAAAATTAGTAGAATCATTATACAACCAAAACAAGTTAATAAAACCATATAAAGACTAAAACATAAAACCATTATATCAAGACCGTTATATAAGGAATTTCCTTATTTATTTTGTCATCAACAAAATATTTAAAAGGATTTGAAACATAAAATAAAATAAACAAATGAGTTTAATAAGGGTTTGTACATAAGAACTAGAGAAAATAAATATGCTATATGAATGACATTAAAGAAGTGCTTTCACATTTACCATAAATAGATTTAAATCTGATTCAATTAAAAATTAAATAACCATTTTATTAACAAATAATCTTATTCACATTCCAAACATAATAATTCACATTTGAAATTGCAATTTTCAATGTAATCTATATACATATATGTAAATAATACCAAAAATCTAAAGCAGGTGACTTTAACTTTAAGTCTAATTATACTATTAAAAGGTATCCCTTGAACATTGTTTTAACATTCTGATTCACAGTCCCAGAAAGTGATCCGGACCTACCTGTATACGTTCTATCTCCTGATGGCATGGCAAACACCACGGTGATGTGTTATATAATATTAAATGGATCGGTTCAATAAGTTAGAGAAAGCCTGTTTATGATGGGATATTGAAAAATTAGAAAAAAAATGGTCCTGACATTTGTATTGCAATGTTTGTCCTGTCCAGGAATAGCTTTCCCACTCTTTTATCTTATCATAATATGGTAAGTGTTTTTTTAATTTAAATAATGACATGATAGATTTAATAAAGAATAAATTAGTGTTTAGTTTGATTATTATCTTAAAAATAAATTATTATTATTATTATTTAAAAAATATTTATTTTATAATACAATCTTAAAATATTTATATTTAAAAAATGTTTAATAAAAATATATTTTAAAAAAAATATGTAAAAAATATTATAATAATTGTTAATTTAAAATAAAAATAAAAAATAAAAAAACATCAAACAATACACATTTTTACCAAATAAATAATACAACTTAATAAAAAATTATTATCATTAAACCAAAATTAAACTTACCTTATTAAGTTCACATGTTTTGAGAATAAAGATGTATCATCTCGAACATACATTAAATTCTAAAATCTTATTACATGTTATAATGATAATGAAATACCATTTTCTCAACTCCGCCATACCTTAAATATATATTTCATAATTTACATATATAATATAAAAATAATGGATTAATTTATAGCCATCTTCGCATTTTGAATTGACTTTTATATAGTGGGAAGAGTAATTATTTTTTATAACTTTTCATTATTTTCCCATATTTTTATTTTGCATTTTTATTTTGGATAACTTTTCATTATGGAATATTTTGCACTTTTATATGACATGTATATGTATCAATAATATAATTATACTTACATAAGATGATGATGATGATGATGATGATGAATTCCACTTTAAAAAAGTAAAAGAATAGTTGGAATTATTTAGAATTTTATTTCTTTGCTTCAAAGGCATTAAGAGAAGTGTTTCAATATCACCATAGTTTTATTGAGTTAAAAGGTTAGTAAGGTTGGTGGTGTGACAAATATTTTGAAATTGAGATATAACCTGGGTATATGCTAAACAATATAAGAGGAGATGTTTTTCACCTTCAATCTCTTAGTTTCATAGAGGTGACATACTCTTTCATCCCACTATGTTTTAGGAATTGATCAATGCCCACTATGCACCTCAAGAGAATTTGTTCTTATTTTAGCAATTTTTTTTTATTTTTTTTTTTCTTTACAGTTGTCAAAACATAGATATATGGGTTGATTACCTCCTTATAATATCTTAATTTTCTTTTGATTTGATAATATTTTCAATATTTGGTTAGCAAACACTGGGCATCTTTATACCATTCTTGCTTTAGTTGAAGGTGGTTTTGGCTAGAGTTTGAAGCAATTTTAGGAAGCATCGTCTCTTCCATGTTGTTTAAATTGTTCTTCTACAATAGGTCTCTTGTCATAGTTGTGCTCTCAATGGGGGAAAGGCTTGCTTCCATGAGGAGGATAAGATAGGGTGTATTTCCTTTAATTTTGAGATTTTAGGTTATAATGTTTTTTTGGATCTTATATATGTTTCTCCATGACTCTCTAGAGATACTGAAACCCCTAAATTCACATCCATATAGAATAATGGGAGTAATGAGAGTCTCAAGGATGAGTTTTTTCTTATTCTATATCGACAAATCCACTTATTTAAAAAAAAAAAAAATCAAGCCCATAAGAAACTTTCCATCCTCCATTTATCCTTTTCTGAATATTATAATTCTAGTTGAGATTGTGGTAAATATCGATTATGAGATATTTCTTTAAAGGCACTACCTCCAATTTGTTGTTGTCATATATAAAATTATCATAGGTGATCTTATTGGATTTAATTATCACGACTTTTGTTTTGTCAATATTAATATTCATTACCCATATTGGAGTAGAGATCCTTAAGGATTCTTAGTTGCTTGCAAAGATCGTGGGGACTTCTTGTAGTGTATCTAGGGGGAATGATATGGGGTATCTAGGTAGGTACCCAAGGGGAATAATAATATATAAGTATTGGTATGTATAAAGACCACTTTTAATAAATAAGGCTTGGTGTGAATGCAATAAATGTAAGAGGACTTACTAGAAGGTTTCTCTTTTCCAAGGTTTCTCCTCTAGAATGTTCTCAGGTGGTTGGTAACACTATATAAATGGATTCAAGAAATGTAATGTGAAAGTCAAGAAGTATTGTATTTGGATCAGTAGGTCCTTAGGAGGTTTCCCACTTGAAGAGGCAAGTGAACAGGAATGGATCCCTTCCTCAAAAGGATCAATTGTATGGTGTTTCCTTACTCTAATGGTTTCATATTAATAAAGTGGATATTTCTCGATATTGTTTTTATATCTATCATGATGTTTCTATATTTAGGTATTTGGTACTTAACAATGAATATCGGAGCACTTTCTTCGGCCATGAAAAAAGGGAATGATTTTCTATTTTGCATATTTTTCAAAGAAAAAAAAAGAGGGCCATGACATTCTAGACAATTCTTGTAGTTTTCTATACAGAATCAGAAGAACCTAGTTGTAGATCTGATTTCCTCTCAGAAAAAACCAAATTTCAAGAAAAAAAAATCATCTGAAACGGAGTCCTCAGAAAGTGAAGATATTAGCTTTTTAAATTCTTCAAAATTTCAAGGTTTTTTTGTGGACGATCGTGTAATTTTCTAATTTCTATAGAAATTCATGTCAAATTTTCCCAAACAAATTGCAAATCTAAATTTCTCTTGCAAAATTATCCCATTTCAAAAAACAAATCATCCAAATCGAAGCTATGGAAATGAAGATATCGTTGATTTAAATAAAAAAATTTCAAGGTTTTTTGTGATGGTGGTAGGACTGTAGAGCTCATAACTTTTGACAGAGTGCTCATATTGCTACCAAATTAGTGCCATTGGATAGAGGATTTTAAGAAATTTACTTTGGTATATTATATGGTGTTTTCAGTGGATATTCTCTTTCAACTCCTCATGAACCTATGATGAGATATGGAAGCCCTCAAGGCCAAATTTCAAAATATGGAAGAAAATTTTCAAAATAGTAAAGAGATCAGACTTGTAGAGTAGGAGAGGTATATCAAGGATATTATGTACATTCACATTGTAGGATAATGTACTCAAGAAATATATTCTTGGTATGATTATGAGGATGATTGTGATGATTGGTATATGGAGAGTTATAACATGGAGATCATAGATCATTGCTTCATGGGAGAATATAATCAAGAAACATATGTTTGGTCTTAT
Organism: Picea engelmannii; assembly: GCA_009831015.1. Lineage (NCBI taxonomy): Eukaryota > Viridiplantae > Streptophyta > Pinopsida > Pinales > Pinaceae > Picea > Picea engelmannii. Next base: position 486,623 of record ML793490.1, on the reverse strand, counting down.
TGGGAGGTCGAATGTGATGATTGGTATATGGATAGTTGTCATTTCTGGGATTAAAACCACTTCCATATTTTATTTGATGACTCTACTCCACCTCATATATATTGCATCCTAGAGAGTAGAAAATAGGCTTTTATGTATATTCTTCTTCAATTTTCTTATTCTCCAGTAGTAGTGGATGTTTTTTTGGCCGATTTTGCATATTTTGATCCACATGACAAGTGTCAATCTTTTGAGAATAATTTTTAGTTGGGTATTGAGTTTCGATATCTTCAATATGGACTTCACATAAGCACTTAGACATGGGACCCAGGTTTATAGTGGCAGTTTAACTACTTCAAGATAATGGCTAACACTTGTAAAGGGGACTTTGGTTCTCTAGCCTACTTTATCATTTTGGTCTACACTTATCCATGGGACCTTAGTAATGGTTGTACGCCCTTATAACAAGTGTTGAGGAAAAAGATTCCATAAGGAGGATGGAATGTAGTGTATCTAATGGGAATGATATGGGTAACCTAGAGAGGTACCCAAGGGGAATAATAATAGATAAGTATTGTTATGTATAGATGTCACTTATAATAAATAAGGCATGGTGTGCATGCAATAAATGTAATAGGACTTACTAGAAGGTTTTTCTTCTAGAAGGTTCCACCTCTAGAATGGTCTTAGGTGGTTGGTAGCACTATATAAAGGGATACAAGCAATGTAATATACAAATCAAGAAGTATTGTATTTGGAGCAGTATCTCATTAGGAGGTTTCCCCCTTAAAGAGGCAAGTGAACAGGAGTAGATCCCTTTCTCAAAATGATCAATTTTATGGTGTTTCCCTACCCTAAGGGTTTCATATTAACAAAGTGGATATTTCTCTATATTGTTCTTAGATCTATTGTGGTGTTACTATATTCAAGTATTTGGTACTTAACGCTCCTTTCCATAAGAATGATATCATTATAATAAATAATAATAATGATGAATATACCATTGAGAGTTGGTCCAACACAACTTGCTTCTTCAAACAATCTTCTAACTTGTCAATGTATATGCCAAAAAGGGTAGGGGACAAGGGACAACCTTGATTGACTCTAATATTGTAGTTAATTTCTCCTAACCATCCCTCGGTGTTCCTAAACTTTGAAATAAACTTACCATACAACCTTATTGCAACATACTTCATCTTGAAAGGCACTTTTATCCCTTCAAAACTATCCCAAAGGTTTGTCTTGGGTACTGTGTCAAAAAATTTCTAAAGTCAATGAAGTAACACAAAATATTGGTTTTATTATAGGGAAAATCCTTCACAATGATTCTAAGGGTAACAAGGTGTTCCATAATTGAATGATATCTCCTAAATCTGGCCTAGCCTTTAACTCTCTTTCCATGAATTTCTAACCATAGGATAATCTTCGTTTCCAAAACAATTTCGTATAGCTAGGCATAAATTAGTCTAATCAAAATGGTCATATAATTAGAGGTATTTTTTTTATCGCCACTTATAAAAATAGGTACAATGAATCTTTGTGTCCAGGGTTTAGGGAAGCCCTACTTGACTATTAAATTGAATGATAGAAAAATAGGATCACGGAGAAATAAAATAAAACAAGTGCGGAAATAAAATACAGAAGATAAATAATACAATAGAGACACAGATATAAATTGTTCACCCAATGTAGGTGTTAAGTACTAGACACCTGAATACAAAATAAAAAATAATGAATATGGAAATATCACAATAGATCCAAAAAGCAGTAGAAGAAACCACACTTTATTATAAGAAAACCCTTGAGGTAGGGCAACACCATACAATGGATCCTACTATGGAAGAGATCATCTCATGTTTACTTGCCTCTTTGAGGTGGCAACCTCCTAATGAGCTTCTGATTCAAATACAATACTTCTCTTCACACCCCATTACAATGCTTGAACCTCTTTATATAGTGCTACCAATCACCTAAGAACATTCTAGAGGAGGAACCTTATAGAAGTAGAAGTCATCTTACATTTATTATATCTAACTACCATAGTGGGTCTTATTTAATACTATAGTGTATCTAGTCCATCTTACATTGAACGACCTCTACTATTATCACTATGGGCCCTCCAGGGCCCCCACTACCTCTCTAGCTACCTAACATTCCATCCCCCTTATGAAAGTGTTGTCCTCAACGCTTGTTATGAGGGTGTACAACCATATACCAAGGTCCCATGGATAATTTTAGACCATAGTGTTGAATTATACTAGAGAACCAGGGTCCTATGTAGAAATGAAATCCACCATGTTGAAGTAGTCCAACCACCATTGTAAATCAGGGTCCCATGTTCAAGTGCTCATGTGAACTCCACGCGGAATATATTGGAACCCAATAACAAACTAAAATTGATGCTCCAAATACTGACACATGTCATGTGGATCCAAACAAGAATATACATCCACATAGTGGGAAAGGGGTGAAGTTGAATTTGGAAGGAACCATACCACTATAGAATATACAAGCTGGAAATTGGGAGTCATAACTGGCTCTTTATTGGTCACATTGATGTTCTCTATAGAAGGTGGAGTAGAGTCATCAAATAAAATATGAAAGTGACAATTATCCATATACCAATCATCACAATCAACCTCAAAATCAGACCAAGCATATTCTTCTTAATGATATCCATCCATAATATACCTCTCTTGCCTTGAAAGTGTGACCCATGTATGGATGCCTTCTAACTACCTTTGAAGTTTCATGAGGAGTTAAAAGGGGGTAGCCATTGTAAACACCACATATAATATACCAGAAAAAACTATTAAAATACTCTATCCAATGGCACTAATCTGGTAGCAATCTGAGCACCATGTGAAAATAAATTAGATCTGCAATCTCATCGTCGTCACGAAGAATCTAAAAAATGGTTGATTTTGAATCAGCGATATCTTCACTTCCGGAGCTCCAATTTGGGTGATTTTTTTTTAAATCAACTATTTTTGAAGTAGGAACTCTGATATATAATTCGTTTTGGCCAATTCTTCCCCAAAAGCTACAAAAATTTGAAAAATTGTGCGATCATCCGTGAAATGTTTGTATACCCCATATTACCTCCCTAGGTATACTACATTCCATCCCTCTTCACATGTTTCGTCCTCGAAACATGTGAATAAACCATATAATATGACCAAATAAGCAATGTAGCTAACTATTACCAAGTACGACCATCCATCCATCCTAATGGAAGTCAAACATGATGTCTAATCATTGGCTTTCCACCCAAAGCTTGCTCTGCATCATGTCGGGGATTCCATGGGATTGTTTCTCTAGGATGATGTCTTCATGTAGTGATAGTAGTCCTCCATGCACCTCTTTATTGTTTTCCTTTCTAGTTCCATACTGGTGCATAAGTGTGTTGATTCTCATGCCCTTTCCTTGATGATTGTTGTTTCTCGATATGATGTGGATGGAGATATACAACAACTATAGGAATATATTCTTTTTTTTGCAAATCTGTTGGACAACTGAGAGGGGGGGTGAATCAGTTGTTACTGTGCTTAAAAAAATATGCCTATTTTAAACTCTTTACAGAACACTCAATGAAAATCACAATAATGTAGGGAGGTAAGCACTAGAATATTCAACATCAATCACACACATGAAATATATATAGACAGATATTTCTTGAGGAAACCTATAAAGGGAAAAAATATCTTCTTCTTGATATGATAAGTAAGCTTTATTTTCTATACATTATAATTATTATGAGCTCCAACTCCTCCTGAGGCTACAACCTCTATTTTATAAGAAGCAACTTGTTGAGAGAACCAACTCTTTGTTTTCTCTAGAACCCACTAGAAGGAAGCACCAACTCCCTGAGTGTTCCAACACCAACTGGATGGAAGCACCAACTTCCAGTCACACAGGAACCAACATGTATAACAGAGAACAATAGTTCTCCCTTGCACCACCCTGCCACCCTGGTTTTTCTGGCTGCAACCATATGAAAGCTACAACTCCCTGTGTTCAAGAACCTACTTGAAACTCTAAGGACACCAGTCCTCCCTAGCACCTCCCTACCACCCTGAATATAAAAACTTTGTTCCTGAAACTTATTACAGTGATACATTATTTGTCAAAAGGTTTATCAGTCTCATCATTGTTCTATTGCACTACTCTTCTCTTCTTGCATAAGTGTTTTTCCTACTCACACCTCCTTTATTTTTTTGTTCTTCTACTCTGTCTCTAAACGTGCACCTCAGCTTTCTCTTCCTCTATCAGATAAGAATTTATTCTCTATCACTTTCTTCTGCGCTTTATGCTCTGTGTATTATTTCCATTCATTGTGCTACATCTCTCCTGTTTGTTTCAGCTATTGCACACAGTGATGCAGGAGAATCGACAACTCATCAAGCGAGCCAACGCGAAAGCGGAGGACAGCTGGACAAGCCAGCACAAATTTTGAAAACCACTTTGGAAATGTTGCACAAATCTTAAATGAGCCATTTAAAAGGAGGTGCCTTTGTATATTGTAAATGGACCTTGAGCAGATAGCTCTCATCCTTAGGTAGATAGTCGACATTTAATAGATTTCATAATGTTAGATAGGAATTTAATTCTAGATTTGATAGTTGTAGAGCGCAAGAGGGAAACGGGATATAGACACCCTCATTGTACATTATAACTTTATTATGAAGCAACATTGTTGAAGAGAGAATGCAGAGAATTGTATGAAGAACACCCATGTACAGACATTTGAATTAATAGAAGAAGCTTTGATTCAAATTCATGGTTGGTGTTGTTTCTCTGTGTATTGATGTTGTGCTCGTGAATGTTTTCTTCCTGTCATACATTTGCTTCCGTATGATGTGTATGTGATTTCATGGTTAACTGAAGTCTGAGAGGGAATGTGAATGAGTTTCAATTGTTTCTCTAATTGAGCCAGAAGATTCCTGCAAGGAGTGCAGTTGAATTTTCTGCAAGGAGTGCATTGACAGAAGGGTTCAATTAGAGTTAGCTTTTGTTCTCGTTCATATAAGAAGTGCAGGGGCACAGTGTCGTGCAAAGAGTGCGTAGGCCAAGCTAAGTCTCAGAGTTGCGATTATGAGCAAAAGGGGATTGAAAGATTTCTGCTGCAGGAGTGCGCAGGATCGAAGGCTTCAACACTTAGTCGTGGTTGAAGATTTTCCGCAAGGAGTGCGTGCAAGAATTTCTTTCTGGGAGATTTGAAGTTGTGAGAAAATCTCAGGAAGGATAGGCCTTCGAGTTCGTCGAAGGATGGTATAGACTAAGTCATGCCTGGAAGGCTTGTAAGGAGAGTCGCAGGTTTGTGCGCAGGGTGGTGACTTCTACAGGAGAGGGCCTCGTCATTTCGTAAAGTTCATTTGGAAGGGATGGATGGTTGAATTTTTCCAAGGAGATTTCGCTAAGATCCATGGGTTGTTGGATCTCTCGGAGTTGCAGGAAGGTTGCAGTGTAAGTGAAAATAAGGTTCAAGCTCAGGAAAGATAGAGCATTGATCCAAAATAGCTAGGGCCATTGGATCCATCACGAGATCGGTTATCAAGATTTCGTGAGAAAGGGATCGAAGATTTGGCCACGGAAATCACGATAGTTCGAGAAGCAATATACCAAGAGTTACGAAAGTAGTGTGGGGTCGCAGGAGTTAGTGGAGTACAGGTGGCACCAAGTATCGGGATCTCGCCACGAGAAGTTCTGAAACTTGGGTGTTAGGATTCGCGATCCCGCAAAGTCCGAAGTCTCGATATCGGCATTTCGGCGCATCGGGTATCGGAGGTTGGAAACTCAAGTGTTTGGTGTCGCGAATTGCGAAGACACGATAGAACCAAAGTTCTGATAGTGGAGAAAGAAAGTCAGCGATTGACTGGCCATCGGGTCTCAGGCGTTTGAGCGCCTAAAGATCGACAGTGAACTTGCGAGGTCGCGAGTTCCGATCCTCCGACAACTAAAGAAAGGGGGATCCTGAGAAGAGAACTGTGGGTGCAGATTTCCCGATAGGGAAATAGAAGAACCTTGGAGTTTTCGGGCTGAGAAGAAGAAGATCCTGAGGAAGCAGACGCGCCCTGAGGTGTGCGGCTGCGATCAAGTGGTATCAGAGCCGGAATTGTTCTTTGCTTTCTGTAGCAGAGAAAGAGAATTCTCCATGCCGCCAAGAAGAGAGAGACAATCACCTGATCCAGAGGACAGAGAGGTGCGAAGAAGGGGCAGGCAAGTAGCAAATCCAGGAATGGAGAGACAGATGAGAGATCTCCGAACAAGACTCGAGGAGATGGAGACAACACAAAGACGCACAGCTGGTGCAGGGGATCTGAGTGATTCCGACAGCGAGATAGAGGCTGAACGCAATGAAGAGGTTGCATCCAAGGATGCATCAACCGAGCGGTTGATTAAATCCATTTCCAGGATGGGTGCGAAGGCGAAAATGGACATTCCAGTCTATGAAGGGAATATGGATGCCGAGGAGCTGCTAGATTGGATTAGATCTCTGGACACCTACTTCGACTATGAATATATCGAAGAGGATAAGAAAGTCAAGCATGTTGTTACGCACTTGAAAGGACATGCAGCATTGTGGTGGGATGAGCTACAAGTTGACAGACACTGCAAGGGTAAGCAGAAAATAAAGAGTTGGGATCGAATGATTGCAAAGATGAAGGCGAAATTCATCCCAAGAGATTATCAAATTACTCTGTTTAGGAGGATGCAGAACCTGAGACAGAAGTTGATGACAGTGAAAGAATACACTGAGGAATTCTATCGACTGAACATCAGAGCAGGTCATCAGGAGAGCGATGATGAGAAGGTTGTTAGATACCTGAATGGTCTGAGATATGACATTCAGGATGAATTAAGCATGGTTACCATCAGGACGGTGGAGGTTGCTTATCAGATGGCTCTGAAAGCCAAGGAGAAGCTGAGCCATAAGCAAGGTCAGCGAGGGCGAGGCAGAAGCCAGCCTAGAGGCAAGGCAGTTGCCCAGGATAATTACCAGAATCCCAAGGAGGAATGGAAAAAACCTCAGGGTAAAGTTGAAAGAGGTGGAACCTCACAGAGGCAGCCATATGTTGAGAAAAGAGGACATCATAATGAGCAGCGAGGGGATTATGATGATGCAAATACTCTTCCTCGTACTAGAGGTCGAGGTAGAGGAAGAGGTGGAGTAATCACATGCTTCACATGTGGAAAGAATGGGCACAAGTCTTACGAGTGTCTAGAAAAAAAGAAGGACACTGGAGAAGCTCACATCACCGAAGCGCAAAGGAGGGATGTTGAGACCGAGGACACAGAAGGTGGAAGGTCACTAATGATGCGTAAAGTTCTCTTAACACCCGGGAAAGAGGTGGAGGACTCAACTCAAAGGACCAGATTGTTCAGAACTGCTTGCAAAACCAAGGATAGGGTGTTCAAGGTTATCGTGGACAGTGGTAGCACAGATAATCTCGTTTCAACCGAGATGGTGGAAAAACTAGAGCTGGAGATGACTGATCACCCAAGTCCATACAAGGTTTCATGGCTACAGAAGGGGCATCAGGTATGTGTCACTAAATAGTGTTTAGTTGAATTCAAGATAGGAGGGTATAATGATGAAGTACTATGTGATGTCATTCCCATGGATGTTTGTCATCTATTGCTGGGTAGACCATGGAAATATGACATAAATGTGATTCATGATGGGAGAATGAACACCTATACCCTGGAGAAGAATGGGAGAACCCATATGTTGCTTCTGATAAAGGATAAGGAAGTGAAGATAGAAGCAAACAACACAGTACTTCTCATGAGTGGGAAGGAACTTCTTACAGAGGTGAAGAAGAAAGAAGATCCACAATTCTTTGTGGTCAGGAAACCGAGGATTGTTCTGACTAGCACAAGAGTAGATGATCTACCAGATGAAGTTCAGGAACTGCTGGAAGAGTTCGTTGACATCATAGTGGACGAATTACCTCGTTCCTTGCCATCATATTGACCTCATACCAGGAGATAGTTTGCCGCACAAAGCCATGTACAGGTTGACGCCGCAAGAGAATGAAGAGGTCAAGAAGCAGGTCCAGGATTTGATGGACAAAGGATTGGTCATAGAAAGTTTGAGTCCATGTGTTGTTCCGATAGTACTCAGTCCGAAGAAAGATGGAGGCTGGAGGATGTGTACCAATTCAAGGGCGATCAACAAGATAACCATCAAGTACAGGTTTCCACTTCCAAGAATGGACGATCTGATGGATTGCCTGAGTGGGGCAAAGTATTTTTCAAAGATAGATTTGAAGAGCGGATACCATCAAATTCGCATGAGAGAAGGCGATGAGTGGAAGACAGCCTTCAAGACAAACGAAGGATTGTACGAATGGCTAGTCATGACGTTTGGCTTAACAAATGCACCAAGTACCTTTATGAGGTTGATGAACGAAGTCCTGAGGGAGTTCATCGGAAAGTTCGTCATTGTGTATTTGGATGACATACTGATTTACAATAAGTCAATGGCAAAACACTTGAAGCATTTGTCCATAGTGATGAAGAAGCTACAATAGGAGAAGCTGTTGATTAATGTGAAGAAATCTTCATTTATGAAGACTGAACTCATCTATTTGGGGTTTGTTATTTCGGCTAATGAGTTGAGGATGGATCCAGACAAGGTGGAAGTAATTAAGAATTGGGCATCACCGAGGAATATTTTTGAGGTGAGAAGTTTTCATGGTTTAGCTAGTTTCTATCGGAAGTTCATCAGGAATTTTAGTGGAATTAGCGCAACAATGATGGATACAGTGAAGAAGCGGCATAAGTCTTTTCATTGGACAGCAGAGGCTGAAAAGAGATTTAATCTGCTGAAGCGGAAGATCACGGAGCAACCAGTGTTGGTGCTGCCAGATTTTCAGAAAACATTTCAGGTGAAATGTGATGCAAGTGGGTATGCCATAGGAGCGGTCTTGAGTCAGGAAGACAGGCCGGTTGCATATTTCAGTGAGAAGCTGGATGAGGTGAAACTGAACTACTCCATGTATGATAAGGAATTCTATGCTATCATACAGGCGCTGAAGAAGTGGAGGCATTACATGATCCCAAAAGAATTTGTATTGTATAGTGACAATCATGCATTGCAGTTTGTGACTCAATAGGAGAAGTTGAATCAGAAACATGCAAAATGGGTAGAGTATATGCAGAATTTCACATTTGTGATCAAGCACATTTCGAGTACTGCTAACAAAGTGGTTGATGCTTTGAGCAGGAAGTGTTTGTTGTTGTAGGAGTTCCGAGTCAAAACTTTGGGTTTTGAAAATCTCAGGGACATGTACGCAGGAGATGCAGATTTCGCAGAAGCGTATGAAGCAGCTGAGAATCCAGTTCTCAGAGACAGAAGCCCATGGATAGATTATATGATCCAGGAAGGATTGTTGTTCAAAGGCAATCAACTATGTATTCCGAAATGCTCCATGAGGGAGAACTTGTTGAAAGAGAAACATAGTGGTGGATTGGCAGGACACTTTGGCCATGATAAGACATTCGCGAAGCTGAATGAGTCATATTTTTGGTCGGGCATGCGATAAGATGCCAAGATATTTGTAGACAGATGTCGAGTTTGTCAGCATTTGAAGGGTAGAAAGCAGAATGCAGGTTTTTATCATCCATTGCCCATACTAGAGAGACCATGGGAGGCGATCAGCATGGATTTTGTATTGGGGTTGCCAAGGATGAAAGGGGTGTTGACTCTATCTTTGTGGTGGTCGATAGATTTTTGAAAATGGCACACTTCATCCCATGCCAGAAGACCAGCGATGCGACTCACATCGCGAATTTGTTCTTCAAAGAGGTCATTCGACTTCATGGATTGCCGAAAAGCATAGTTTCGAACAGGGACACTAAATTCATAGGGAATTTTTGGAGGACCTTATGGAAGAAGCTAGGGACTAACTTGATGTTTAGTTATGATTATCATCCTCAGATGGATGGAAAAACAGAAGTGGTCAACAGAATTCTGGGAGACTTGCTAAGAAGCTTGGTGACAGAGCACTGCAGCAGTTGGGACCACATATTGCCACAGGCAGAATTCGCATATAATGATTCAGTAAATCGGAGCACATGGAAAAGTCCATTCCAGGTTGTATATGGGATGCAGCCGAGAGGAGTTTCTGAACTAAGGGATTCAGAACAGATTGCTACTAGCAGTGCTAGTGCAGAAGAATTCGTTGAGGCGATGAAAGAACTTCACAATCAGGTGAAGGAACGACTGTTGAAATCAAATCAAGAGTATAAGCGCAGAGAAGATCAACATCGGAGACAACTTCAGTTTGAGGTTGGGGATCTAGTTCTGGCACACTTAAGGAAAGAAAGGTTCCCAAGGGGAACATACTATAAGCTAAAAATGAAGAAAATAGGACCATGCAAGGTCTTGAGAAAATTCGGAGAAAATGCTTATGAGATCGAGTTGTCGGATGACATCGAAATATCTCCGATATTCAATATCGCAGATTTATATCCATACAAGGCTGGAAAAGCAGAGACTAGAACCGAGGAACCAGTGATCCAGTGGACGAAACAATTGCCAGTAGCAGAAAGGCCGCAGATGGAATGCATACTGGACAAGCGAGTGAGCAAAAGGACCCGAAGGAAGGAATACTTTGAGTATCTGGTCAAGTGGAGGAATCACCCAGTGGAATATGCTAGTTGGGAGAGTGAAGCAGTCATACAGAAGCATGGAAAGACTGTGCAGGAGCTCATGGACAGGATCCCATGAAAGTTTTCAAGCCGAGGAGTATGATGCAGGAGCATCGACAACTCATCAAGTGAGCCAGCACGAAAGAGGAGGACAGCTGGACAAGCCAGCACAAATTTTGAAAACCACTTTGGAAATGTTGCACAAATCTTAAATGAGCCATTTAAGAGGAGTCACCTTTGTATATTGTAAATGGACCTTGAGCGGATAGCTCTCGTCCTTAGGTAGATAGTCGGCATTTAATAGATTTAATGTTGTTAGATAGGAATTTAATTCTAGATTTGATAGTTGTAGAGAACAAGAGGGAAACAGGATATAGACACCCTCATTGTACATTGTAACATTATTATGAAGCAGCATTGTTGAAGAGAGCATGCAGAGAATTGTATGAATAACACCCATGTATAGACATTTGAATTAATAGAAGAAGCTTTGATTCAAATTCATGGTTGGAGTTGTTTCTCTGTGTATTGATGTTGTGCTCGTGAATGTTTGCTTCCTGTCATACATTTTCTTATGTATGCTGTGTATGTGATTTCATGGTTAACTGAAGTATGAGAGGGAGTGTGAATGAGTTTCAATTGTTTCTCTAATTGAGCCAGAAGATTCCTGCAAGGAGTGCAGTTGAATTTTCCGCAAGGAGTGCATTGACAGAAGGGTTCAATTAGAGTTAGCTTTTGTTCTTGTTCATCTCAGAAGTGGAGGGGCACAGTGTCGTGCAAAGAGTGAACAAGCCAAGCTAAGTCTTAGAGTTGCGATTCTGAGCAAAAGGGGATTGAAAGATTTCTGTTGCAGGAGTTCGCAGGATCGAAGGCTTCAACACTTAGTCGTGGTTGAAGATTTTCTGCAAGGAGTGCGTGAAAGAATTTCTTTCTGGGAGATTTGAAGTTGTGAGAAAAGGTCAGGAAGGATAGGCCTTTGAGTTCGTCGAAGGATGGTATAGACTAAGTCATGCCTGGAAGGCTTGTAAGGAGAGTCACAGGTTTGTGCGCAGGGTGGCGAGTTCTACAGGAGAGTGCCTCGTCATTTCGTAAAGTTCATTTAGAAAGGACGGGCGGTCGAATTTCTCCAAGGAGATTTCACTAAGATCCATGGGTCATTGGATCTCTCGGAGTTATAGGAAGTTTGCAGTGTAAGCACAAAGAAGGTTCAAGCTCGGGATAGATAGAGAATTGATCCAAAACAGCTAGGGTCGTTGGATCCATCGCGAGATCAGTTATCGGGATTTCATGAGAAAGGGATCGAAGATTTGGCCACGGAAATTGTGATAGTGCGAGAAGCGATATCCTGAGAGTTACAAAAGTAGTGTGGGGCCACAAGAGTTAGTGGAGTACAGGTGGCACCAACTATCGGGATCTCGCCACGAGAAGTTCTGAAACTTGGGTGTTAGGATTCGCGATCACGCGAAGTCTGAAGTCCCGATATCGGCGCTTCAACGCATCGGGTATCGGAGGTTGGAAACTCAAGTGTTTGGTGTCACTAATTGCGGAGACGCGATAGAACCGAAGTTCTGGTAGCAAAGAAAGAAAGTCAGTGATTGACTGGCCATCAGGTATCGGGCGTTTGAGCGCCTAAAGATCGATAGTGAACTTGCGAGGTCGCGAGTTCTGATCCTCCGACAACTAAAGAAAGGGGGATCCCGAGAAGAGAACTGTGGGTGCAGACTTCCCGATAGGGAAATAGAATAACCTTGGAGTTCTTCAAGCTGAGAAGAAGAAGATCCTAAGGAAGTGGACGTGCCCCGAGGTGTACGGCTGCGATCACACAGCATGCTTCTACTCTCATGAATAACTCTCAATAGTCGCAGTCATATCTTCTATGTTTTGTGTATATTTATCATTCCAAGTCCTATGCCAGATCATACATCTAACTCTTCGTCCTCTTTGGCGATTATGCTGAATTTTTTCTACATCAGTAGTCGTTATTCTGAGACTATTTGTCATCAATGGTCGTTCCTGAGATTCTTTGCCTTTTTCTGCCAGTGCGACCCTTCATCTTCTCTGTCATAGTTGAGCTTATCCTCTATGTTACAGTTACAGACTTCAACACTTTCCCATCTGTCAATTGTCTCTATGATGAGTCTTCATTCCACTGGAAGTTACCTTGAGACTCTTTGGCTCCTCTGGCAGTCAACCTACAACTCCTCAAATTCTCTAGCAAATGTAATCACTTCGTTCTTCCAGTTACTGAGAAAACCTCTGTGCATTCATCCCTTTGGTGCCTTTTCCCTTCCTTAGAAAAAATTCATAGTGGGTGCTATCTCTTATGGCTAAGCCCCTTCCTTTCACATGACCATCGGCGGTGACCATACGCCTAACCAACAATCATTTTGTGATTTCATGTTTCGCGATGTCGACTGTGAGTCACCTTGATTTTCCCAACTCGCGAAACTATGAGGTGGAGCCTAGAAATGCTATCTCCTTCCTTAAACTTCATCAATGTGACCATGGTTGTGACCACAGGCCTCACTTCAGAAACTACGCTTTCCATCAACAATCCATATCTCTTCGTGATTCAATGGTTGAGATCTTATTTTTGCGTTTCACGATTTTCGATGTCGAAGGTTGGCTCACCTCCCTTCTTCTGATTCCCGAACTCGTGATTGCGTTAGATCAACGATCCACAATCCTTTGTGATTCGACGACCCAGATCTTTTCGTGACTTCACATTTCAAATATTCTTCTGCGAGTTTCCTTGATTCTCCCAACTCGCGAAATCAAAAATACTTCATATCAGATCAATAGTAGATATCTCTCCCTTTGATCGACAGCTGTGATCAAATCACGATTTTGTGTTTCGTGACTGCAAAGGTTAGAGCACCTCCTTTCTTCGACTCTTGATTTCTTGATACCTGCTCCAAATCAACGGCCCATGATCTTCTGTATTTCAACGATCTAGATATCTTCTTTGAGAACTCAGACTTCATTATTTTTCATGCCAGATCAACGATCCACTATCCTCAGTGATCCAATGGTCCAGATCATTTCGCGAATTGGCATTTCGTGAGTTCCTCCAACTCTCACCTTTTACTCTTCTAGTTCACGAGTCAGTGAAATTTTTATCTCTCACCACGTGTCCTTCCCAGCATCAATATCTAGGATAGACTCTACTCTATCCCTTGCAAATATTTCAAAGTTTGATTCTTCAAACTCCCGGATCTACTGCCACCTGTCAACCCTGATGATGGACTATTTCGATGACTTCAGAACTTGTCTTGTGCACTTTCCTTTGGATCCAATGACTGTTGGTCCACGTACTCAGATCTAATGGCTAAAATCTATTCTCCTCTTCTATGTGCGCTTGTTCCTCCTGTATGGACTCTGATTTGACGGCCTAGATCATTCACAGTACTCGATCCAATAGTCATTGTCGCTCCTCCTCCTAAGCTTTGGATTTATCAAACCTCTAAGTGTCAAAGGCCATGAGCTTTGATCCTTCTATGAGCCTTTATGCATGGGATCTCATTTATGCATCTCAGAACAAAATCTCTCCTGAGCTTTGTCAATGAAGTTAACCTCATTCCTAGCGCACACTTGCGCTCGACGTGAAAATCGACACTATCTCTTCTGAGATTTCTCTTATGCATCTTCCCAAAAGACTTATGGTGCCTTCCTGGCACATTCTTCCTATAATAATTCCATCGTTGTTGTTGTTATTTCCTGTAAACATGTCATCATCGTTGTTTTTCTTGCCATCAATGACAAGCACACTCTTCCTATAAAAATGACAACAATATCCCCCTTTGGCATTGATGGAAACCCTGAATGGATGCACTATTCTTCTTAGACCTCCAACTATAGCATTTAGACCAGACCTTTTCTCCCCCTTTGACATCAATGTCAAAGAAAACATGCTCCCCCTGAGTTGTTGCAGTACTTTTCGGAGGTATCAGATATTCAACAACACATAATCCCCCTAATAGGATGGACTCGCTTAGGTGAGAGTAGGGATGACACCCAACTTCTGACAAAAATATTCAAAAGGTGTCTTGGATAGGGGTTTTGTAAAGATGTCTGCAATTTGTTCTTTGGAAGGAATATAATTCAAGTGAACAACTCTATTTGTAACCTTCTCTTTGATAAAAAGATACTTTATTGGGATATGTTTCATCTTTGAATGGAGAACAAGATTCTTCGAGACACTAATGGCACTGGTGTTATCACAGTGAAGTGGAATTGTGTCAGTGTAAGTTACCTTCAAATTTGCAAGAGTTTGTAAAATCCATAAAATATGAGTGCAACAAGTAGTAGTATCAATGTACTATTCCTCTATAGTTGATAATGAGATAGATCCTTTCTTTTTACTAAGCCATACTACTAACAAATCACCTAAGAAGAATGCACCTCCATCGGTGCTCTTTCTCTCATCCAAACAGTTTGCCCAATCAACATCTGAATATGCAGTTAATTGTAAGTTATGATTTCTAGGATACCAAAGACCATAAGTCATTGTACCCTTCAAATATTTGAAGATCCTCTTGAAAGTTGCTAAATGACTTTGTTTAGGGGAAGACTGATAATGACCTACCATTCCAACAACCTGCATTATATTAGGATGGGATGCTATGATGTACAAAATATTGTCTATCATTGATCGATATGTTCTTTGATCAACATCAGGTGAAGTATCATCTTTACTGAGCTTGCAAACAACCACCATAGGTGTACCAACATGAGAGGAATCTTCCATATAAAACCTCTTTAACATCTCTTTCAAATAATGTTCTTGAGAGATAAATATCCCTGCAGAACTCTGATTGATTCGTAAACCAAGAAAATATGACAGTTCTCCTATCATGGACATCTCAAAATTAGTCTGCATTGAATTAGAAAACCATTGAACTAAAAGGTCATTAGTGCATCCAAAGATAATGTCATCTACATAAACCACAACAACTAATAAATCATCACCTTCGATTTTATATATAGATTATTGTCAACAGTACCTTTCTTGAACCCTTCATCCTATAGAAATTTGTCCACCTATGATACCAGGCTCATGGTGCCTGTTTCAGTCCATATAATGCTTTTTTCAACTTACATACATAGTTAGGATTATATGTCAGTGAAAATCCTTCAGTTTTCTCCATGTATACTTCTTCTACTAGGTCTCCATTAAGAAAAGTTGACTTAACATCCATTTGATATACTTTAAATTTCTTATGACATGCATAGGCTAGAACCATTCTGATGGATTCCAATATTTCCACTGGTGCAAAAGTTTCATCAAAATCTTGTCCCTCAACTTGTGCATACCCCTTATAGACCAATCTAGATTTATTCTTAACAATTTGTCCTTGTTCATTTATTTTATTCTTAAACACCCATTGTATCCAATTACATTCTTATCTGCAGGTCTAGGAACAAGCTCCCAATTATTGTTCTTCTCAATTTGATACAGTTCCTCATTCATTGATTTTAGCCAATTTTCATCTTCACTGGATTCATTGAAGTTCTTGGGTTACACCATAGATATGAAGGCTATATGTGATTGCTCGTTGTTTTTTATTATCCTTCTCTTGGTTTGTACACCTTTGTCTTTCTCACCAATTATCTGACTTGCAGGATGATTCTTTTGAGTAATTCTGGAGGAAGGATTTGATGTTGTCTGCTAATTTGAGTCTACCTGAGTATTTGCATGAGTATTTGCATCTTCATCTGACTCAGAGTCTCCTTGTTCTGATTGTTGGACCTGTTCATCTTCAACTTCACCTATATCCTCTATTGTTGATTCATTATTTCTCACCTCTCTTATTGGGACTCCTTCATCAAATTTATGTCAATACAATCAACCAATTTATCCAGCCTCTTATTATAGCATCAGTATCCTTTATTGTTTGTAGCATACCCTAAGAAGATGCCTTCATCAACCCTGTCATCATACTTGCCAAGGTTTTTATTATTATTTTTTATGTAGCACTTACTCCCAAAGACTTTGAAGTGTTTGATTGTAGCAGGTCTTCCATGACACAATTCATAATGTGTCTTGTCACTCTGTGGTATGAGATGAGCTTTGTTAAGAATATGGATTTTTGTGTGTATTGCTTCTGCCTAGTAGGTTTGACCAATGTTCTTCTCATTCATCATTGACCTGGCCATTTGTTGAACTGTTCGGTTTTGCCTCTCAACTACTCCATTTTGTTGTGGAGTTCTTGGGATTGTGTATTCTCTTTTGATCCCATGTTTATCACAAAATTCCTTGAAATAACTTGACATAAATTCTCCTCCTCTGTCTGATCTTACAACCTTTAATCTGTTGCCTGTTTGATTCTCAGTTAAAGCCTTAAATATTTTAAATTTCTCAAATGCTTCAGCTTTTTCTTTGAGAAAAGCAACCCAAGTGAGTCTGGAGTAATCATCAATGATCAACATGAAGTATTTTTCCTTCCCCGTGCCTTCCTTTCTTGATGGTCCACACAGATCCATATGAACTAACTGGAGTGGTTTCTCTGTTGAGTTAGAGTTCTTGGATTTAAACAGTGTCCTAGTTATCTTTCCTACTTGGTAGGGTTTACACACAGAATCTTGTGGATTTGGTATTCTTGGAAGATCTTTTACTGCCTCAAGATTTTTGAGCTTGATTAAGTGGTCAAAGTTTAGATGTCCAGGTGTCCTATGCCATAACCAACTTTCATGATGTTTTCTTAGATGGCACTCTTATTTATCTTCTTTCAGCGCGTATACATTATTTTATCTTACAATCCTTGGAAGTGAACACCACTTCACATCCTCTGTCACACATTTGACTTACACTGAGAAAATTATGTTCCAGCCCATCTACAAGAAGAACATTCTGGGCTTTTCCTTTACCATTACTCAAACTCACCATCCCTTTACCCTTGATTTTACCTGGAGCATCATTTCCAAAGGTTACATTTCCTGATTTGCTTTCACTTAGAGACAAAAACTTACTTTTGTCTCTCATCATATGTTTGGAGCATCCACTATCAATATACCAGGGGTTATTTTGTCTTTGAGCTGACAACACTAATCCACACTTGGCATTTTCTTTCTTCTTCCAAACCTTGACATTTTATGCAGAGGGATTCAAATCTGGCTCATAGTTCCTTAAGCGACAGTCTCCAGCTTTATGTCCATAATTATGGCATGTGTAACATTCTGGTTCATTGAATAAAGGTTCATAATGATTTTTATGCTTAACCCGTGTCCTTTTCCCAGCCATTACATGATTTGCAATCTGTGGTTGTTTGTTACTTGGTTGTCTCATTCTTTGTTGCGGCAGATATCTATTCCTTGAGTGTCTTGATTGCTCATATATAAATCTTAATGGACAATTTACAGGTTTGTGAACAAAGTTAGAACATAAAAAACAATATCCATAGACAAATCCTTTGTACCTGGAAAATGGTTGTCTTCTTTGAGCAAGTTGATTTATTCCATGTTGATGACTTATTTGAGCAGAGGGTGTATTATTTATTTGTTCTATAGATTCAGTTCTGGTACTTTTTCTTTCACTCTTCCTTGGTGGCTGATTATCTTCCTTTGTTTCTCCATATTTGTTGTTGTCAATGAATGCAGATTTGACAAACTTGATGGATTATTTGTTGCTTGGCTAACCACTACTTGATCCTTCTTCATAACCCAAACCAGTTTTCAAATTTGGATTCCTTTGTTGATTCAGAATGGTGGCTAATCCTTATGAGGCTTTAATGCTTGGAATATTTTGGAGACACAATGTTTTAAACTTCTCCATCTCTTTTCTGGTTTTTACTACCTCTTCTTCCAAGGATTCACATCTTGCCTTATTCTTTGATAACTGTTGTTTCATAATGTCCTCTATTTTCTTTTCTTCTTCTAATTCTACTTTTAATAAAACAAAATATTCACTTGGTTCTTTACCATTCTTTTCAAACTACATCAGTAATTGTTTTTATTTTCTCTTCTTAAGTCCAAGTCTGCCAATCTCTTCTAAATAACTGATCAGTTCTCCTTGCAAGTCAACCACAGCTTCTTCATCATTAACATCACTTCCTATGCCTTTATTATCATAGTCCTCTTTGGCCAGAAGCATAAAGTCATTAACCTTATCATCACAATCAGAATCACTATATCTGTCTCCTGAAGAGTCATGATTGTTTACAAAAAAAACTTTTCTTTTTACCAAATCTCTTGGATTTATACTTCTCTTCACCTTCAGTATTATGGTCCTTCTTCTTATGTGGACATTTAGATGCAAAGTGACCTATATTTCCATAGTTAAAAAAATTGAAGGGAAACTTGCCTTGGTACTTGCCTGATCCTTTCTTTAGTCTTCTCACAAATTTTGCTTCAATTTCATCAGGCTCAAAATCCTCATTCTTATCTGCTTTAAATGATGCTTCTCTAGAGGTGGATTTATCTTTACCTATCCTCATTTCATATGCAGTCAACATTCCTAGAATTTGATCAAAAGGCAGAGATTTTATATCATTAAGTTCTTCTATAGAATATACCTTTGGGTTGAACCTATTTGGCAGAGATCTCAATATTTTCTGAACTAACGAGGCTTCCTCGATTTTTTCACCAAGTCCTTTCATTGCATTTACTAGTTCTTCAAATCTCAGAAATTACTTCCCAACAGTTTCATCCTCTTTCATATTTATCTTTTCAAACTGTAATCTGTAGGTTTGAAGCTTGGCATCCTTTAATTTCTCATTACCTTCATAGCTGCTAATGAGTTTGTCCCACATATCTTTTGGTATATTCTAAGTGCATAACTTTTACAAATTCTGATTCTGCGAGCCCACTCAGAATAGCAATCATAGCCTTAGTGTTGAAGCTGAATTCTAGCTTATCATCCTTAGAAGCTAGTACAATTGGCTTTACATAACTAGTCTCTACCACATCCTAGACATCTACACCTAAATCCATTATGTAGGTTATCATCCTAACTTTCCAGAATGCAAAGTTTGTTCCATGGAACAAGGGGGCCTTATTGGTTGAAGTTCCTTCATGGCTAGTCATGTTTAAGCTCTAGGATCTACCCTTAGATAAAAGGAACCAGCTCTGATACCAATTGTTGGACAATTGAGAGGGGGGGTGAATCAATTGTTACTGTGCTTAGACAATTATGCCTATTTTAAACTCTTTACAGAACACTCAATGATGATCACAATAATGCAGGGAGGTAAGCACTAGAATATTCAACATCAATCACACACATGAAATATACATAGATAGATATTTCCTGAGGAAACCCATAAAGGGAAAAAAACTCTTCTTCTTGATATGATAAGTAACATTTATTTTCTGTACATTATCATTCTTATGAGCTCCAACTCCTCCTGAGGCTAAAACCTATGTTTTACAAGTAGCAACTTGCTGAGAGCACCAACTCTTTGGTTTCTCTAGCACCCACTAGAAGAAAGCACCAACTCCCTGAGTGTTCCAACACCAACTTGTTGGAAGCACCAACATCCAGTCACACAGGCACCGACCTGTATAACATAGAACAATAGTTCTCCCTTGCACCACCCTGCCACCCTGATTTTCTGGCTGCAACTAGATGGAAGCTACAACTCCCTGTGTTCAAGAACCTACTTGAAAATATGAGGACACCAGTCCTCCCTAGAAACCCCCTACCACCCTGAATATAAAAAAAATTGTTTCTGAAACTTATTACAGTGATATAGTATTTGTCCAAATTCTTACCATTATAATCATTGTTCTGTTTCATTGCTCTGCTCTGCCTACCTCAATGTTTTTCCTGCTCGCACCTCCTTGACTTTTCTATTCTTCTACTCTGTCTCTAAATGCGCACCTCAGATTTATCTTCCTCTCTAAGATAATCATTTCTTCTCTATCACTTTATTCTGTGCTTTATGCTCTATGTATTATTTTCATTCATTGTGCTACGCCTCTTCTGTGTGTTTCAACTCTTGCACACAGCATGCTTCTACTCTCATGAATAGCTGTCAATAAGTGCAGTCATCTCTTCTTTTTTCTACGTATATTTATCATGCAAATTCCTCTGCCATATCATACACCTGACTCTTCATCCTCTCTGGTGATTATGCTAAATTTGTTCTACATCAGTAGCTGTTATGCTGAGACTATTCATCATCAGTGGTCGTTCCCAAGATTCTTTTCCTTTTTCTGGCAATGTGACCCTTCTTCTTCTCTATCACAATTGAGCTTATCCTCTCTGTTACAGTTACAGACTTCAACGCTTTCCCATCTATCAATTGTCTCTATGATGAGTCTTCATTCCACTGGCAGTTACCTTGAGACTCTTCGGCTCCTCTGGAAGTCACCCTACAACTCCTCGAATTCTCTAGAAAATGCAATCACTTCGTTCTGGCAATTAATGAGAAAACCTCTACACATTCATCCATTTGGCACCTTTTCCCTTCCTGAGAAAAAATTCACAGTGGGTGCTAGATCTTTTGGCTAAGCCCCTTCCTTTCACATGACCATCGACGGTGAACATACGCCTAACCAACAATCGATTCGTGATTTCATGTTTCGCGATGTCGACTACAAGTCACCTCGATTTTACCAACTCGTGAAACTCCGAGGTGGAGCCTAGAAATTCTAGCTCCTTCCTTAACCTTCATCAATGTGACCATAGGCCTCACTTCTGAAACTACGCTTTCCAGATCAACAGTCCAGATCTCTCCGTGATTCAATGGTTGAGATATTCTTTTCATGTTTCACAACTTCACAATTCGCGATGTCGAAGTGATATAGGTGGATATTGGTGGCCACCCACCTTCTCCAACTGGCTCAAAACATTTTTCTGGCAATTTTGGTAATTTACTACTTTTAGCAGTTTTTAACTTCCGGGGCCATTTTGAGGCCCTAAACGATGTTTTTTGAGAAAAAGGGGAGCAACATGGATCGTAGATCAATTTTTCTCACCCAAAAGGTGTATTTCTCGAATAGATCTTTTCAACGAGCTATCATGCACCCCAAACGGAGATCGTATGCCAAAGTTATGCCTCTGGGAAGTTGACGTATCAACTACCCCCATCGGGGCCCGCAAACCTTTTGGATTTTCATCTTTCGGGGTTAGGGTTTTGGATTTTACTTATGTTAAAAAGGACCTTAGAGCCTCATTGTAATAATCATGTTCTTGCGAATGTGAGTAGCCATCACATCTCTTCTCAGAGATAAGTTGCCACCATTCTAGCGAGTCTTTCACTCTATATTTTTACAGTCTCTGTACATTTATTTCATTAATAGAAATCATGTATTACTGTATATCTGTGACTCTTGTTATATTTTCTCTATATCTCTGTTATATTGTTGTCTCTCTTGTAATATCTCTAAATATTTCTTGTTATATCTCTGCTCTCATTTCGTGCCGAAAATAATCCGGATCACGAAGGTTGGATCACCTCCCTTCTTCCGATTCCCGAACTCACGATTGCATTAGATCAATGGCCCACAATACTTTATGATCTGACGGCCCAAATCTTTTCATGACTTCTCATTTTGGAGATTTTGCTACGATTTGCCTCGATTCTCCCAACTCGCGAAATCTGAAATACTCCATATCATATCAACGGTCGAGATCTCTCCCTTTGATCAACGACTGTGATCAAATCGTGATTTTGCATTTCACAACTTCAAAGGTTAGAGCACATCCTTTCTTCAACTCTCGATTTCTCGATACCTGCTCCATATCAATGACCCACGATCTTCCGTATTTCAATGTTCTAGATCTCTTCTTCGAGAACTCAAAATTCATTATTTGTCATGCCAGATCAATGGTCCACGATCCTCAGTGATCCGATGGTCTAGATCATTTAGTGAATTCACATTTCGCGAGTTCCTCCCACTCTCACCTTTGACTCTTCCAGTTCATGATTTAGTGAAATGTTGATCTCTCACCATGTGTCCTTCCCATCATCAATGGCTAGGATCGAATCCACTCTATCCCTTGCAAATATTTTGAAGTTCGATTCTTCGAACTCTCGGATCTGTTGCCACCTATCAACCCTGATGATGGATAGTTTCGATGACTTCAGAACTTGTCTTGTGCACTTTCCTTGGAATCCAATGGTTGTTGGTCCATGTACTCATATCTAATGGCTGAGATCTATTCTCCTCTTCTCTTTTTTCTCATTCATCCTGTATAGACTCTGATCTGATGACCCAGATCATTCACAGTGCTTGATCCAACAGTCACTGTCGCTCCTCCTCCTGAGCTTTGTCTTTCTCAAACCTCTAAGTGTCAAAGGCCATGACATTTGATCCTTTTGTGAGCCTTGATGTATGGGATCTCATCTGTGCATCTCAGAATGATATCTCTCCTGATATTTGGAAATGAATTTAACCTCGGTCCTGGCACACACTTGCGCTCTGCATGCAACTTGACACTATCTCTTCTGAGCTTTCTTATCTGTGTCTTCCCAAAATACTTATGGTGCCTGCCTGACACATTCTGCCTATAATCATGCCATCATTTTTGTTGTTTTTTCCTGTAAACATGCCCTCATCACTGTTGTTCTTTCTATCAATGACAAGCACACTCTTCCTATAAACATGCCAACAAAATATACAATACATTGTTCCTTTGAGTCAAAGATCGCCGTATCTTCTTGATTGTGTCCTTCATGTGGTTTTACTTCATCTCCTTTTGTAGACTTCACCTCTGATTCAATTTTGGATTTGGAAACAACATTTGTGTTGGCCTCCGTGGGCCCATATTTCTTACTAAGGGATACATCCTACAATGTGATTTTCTTTTTCTTTTACCACAACTTAAAAAACTTCTTTTGCACATTAATATTAATGGTACCCACTAATTGTTTCCAAGGATATCCCAAAACAATATCCACTTCATCCATATCCATAGCATAAAATATGAATGCAACACATATTTATCCATGGTAATCTTCAAATATTTAAAAAATTGAACATTTTCACCCTCAATCTATGTGTTGTGAATATCCTTTTCACGGATTTGCAATGTATTAACCCACTGAATATTGATAAAATTTTGTTGGCAACTAGGGTTAATAGAAACAATTAATTTTTTTTTATGAATACAACCATGAACCTGTAATATAGATTTTCTACATGAAAATAAACCCTTGGTGATATATTTATCCTTACACTTTGTATGATACCACTTGTCTAAAATTAAACTTTCAAGTGTTTCCTCAGAAAATGACAGCCTCTCAGAATAGTCAAATGATTGCCACCATATGAGAGCATCATCTTTGAAACTCGAGTGTACAAAATATTTCCACTGCTCTTTCCATAATGACTTGTGAGATTGTATAAATTCTTCAATACTAGGGCCATCATCTATTCCAAAAAAATCCATATTGCTTGAAATAAATCTTCAACAAATAATAAAGCTTAAAATAACTTACTTTGCAAATCGTGCATCTTTTTCTAGAAAAACCCTAAAAATGACCAAATTTAAAATTCTCATAAATTTACTTCTTGAACTTTGTTTCAGTAGGATTTTTTTTCGAAATTGGGTGATTTTCCTATAGAAATTCAAATATCCATATTTTTTTCCAAATTCAGCTTAGAAAGCTTCAAATCGGAACCTGAAGTTCATTGCCCTCTTTTTTTCCTAGAAAAAAATTGCAAAAAGAGAAAAAAACTTATTCCCTTCTTGGGCCAAGGAAAGTGCTTTGATACCAATTGTTTAGTACCTAAATAGATCTGAATAGATATGCAAATATACTTCAAAAATAACCCTTAATGTCAAAAAGAATAAACCATAGACCAAACCATAAACCAAAATATTGAACACAAGAAATAGTCAAAACCCTTGAAGTAGGGTAACACCATATATTAATCCTTAAGGAAGGATAACACTCCTCAAGAAATGCTTGATACATTCACAATATTCTTCACTATGCTCCAATTCATTGCTTACACTTCTTTATATAGAATTCTTTATCTTCTAGGAACATTCTAGAGAACGAATCTTCTAGAAATACTATTTATTATATATAGCTACCATAGTGGGCCTTATTTAATAATATAGTGGACCTAGTCGACCTTACAATGAATGGCCTCCACTAATAATGCATAATTGCACTCTGATTGTTTACCTCCCTAGGTGCCCCATATTACCTCCTTAGGTATACTACAATTCCAAAGCCCACAAAGCTACAAAGGATGAAGTAGTTGATCCGGATTTTATGAGCAGAATGAAATGACTACAGATTATTACCAGATGCTTAACACATAATAAAAAAGATACAGTAAAACTGGTTTTCTATTCAATAAGGAAATAAGCTGAAACTGTAAAATGCAGCGGAAAACAAGCTTGTTGGAATGGTGGTGGCTTATCTCTGAGAAGAGATGTGACGGTTGCGCTCAGTCGCAAGAATATGATTACAATGAGGCTCTCAAGGAATTTTTGCAATAAACAGGAGTTTCAAAAACCCTAAACATATAAAAACCTAACCCTAGGAGATAAAGCGCCAAAAGTCATGTGGGCCCGGTTTGGGTAAGTCAGTACATCAACTTCCCGGGGTCGTAACTTTTGCATACGATCTCTGTTTTAGGCGTATGATAGCCCATTGGAAAGATATATATAAGGACTACAACAGTTGCACAGAATTTCATCATGAAATTTTTCATCTGCAGCATACCCCAAAAAACGTTGTTTAGGGCCTCAAAACGGCTCCAGAAGTTCAGGACTCGAAAAACTGCTAAAAATAGTAAATTATCAAAATTGCTAGAAAGTTGTTTTGAGCCAGCTGGAAAAGGTGGGTGGCCACCGATATCCATCTGGATCAATCCTCCATACTTAGGAAGAAATGGTCTCCATTGCATTGAGTTCCCACATCAAATGAGGAAATTTCTGCTGAATTTGGCCCCGGGTGAGCCACTTGCCTTGGTGCAGGAGCTGCCCTGCTTTGACAACTCGATAAAGTTGGATCCTTTGTTCTCGAGTGCTCTTTATCTACGTGTCCACAATATTATCACTGGATTCTTGTTGTATGTAGTCGGGGTTGAGATTTGTTGGTGTCAGTTGTTTTGCTACGTCTAAGGTGTCCAATAAAGGTGGGAAGTAAGGCCGAAGGAGGTCCACGTTGAACAATGGGTGCAGGCCAAGGAAAGGAGGAATTTTGAGCACAAAATTATTATCCCCCACAGCCTTGGTGATGGTGTACGACCCATAAAGGAGTGGGCGAATATTCCGATGGGGTCCTGTAAGGCATTCTTTCTGCAAGTGCAACCAAACTTTGTCTCCCATCTGAAACTTATGTGGAACCCGATGTTGATCATGGCGCTGCTTGTACTTGTCATTGGACTTCTGTAGGATATCCTGAACCTGTTGGTGGATGTGTTGGATCCTCTCAATGAACCGGGTGGCTTTGTTAGCCTCATTTGGAGAAGGAGAGGAGTCGGTCGAGGTGATCGCAAGGGGAAGTGAAACATCTATGGGACCCAATGGTTGGAATCCCAACCCCACCTTAAAGAGGATGTGGCCAGTTGAGCTATGAAGGGATCAGTTGTAGCTATGTTGGACATAGAGAAGACTCTCATCCCATGTATGAGGGTGCTTGAAATTATACATGTGTAGGATATGCACAATCATTCGATTTATGACCTCGATTTGGCCATCTATCTGGGGGTGGAAGGCTGTGGATTTGGTGATCTTGGTGTCCAGCAGTGACCAGAGGCTCGACCAGAATGTGCTGAGAAATTGACTGTCTTGATCTGAGACAATGGTTTGTGGGATTCCAAAATGTACTTAGACTCGTTCAAAGAAGAGCTTGGCAGTGGCTTCTGTTGTGATGCTCTTCTTGCAAGCAACCAGAATCACCATCTTAGAAAAGCAATTGAGAACCACAAAAAAACAGTCATTTCCCCGCTTGGTGGATGGGAGGCCCGACATGTAGTCCATTGAGATGGATTCCCATGGTCTGTCAGGAGTAGGAAGAGGTATGTACAGACCCTGTTTCTTAGTGGTTGGTTTGGCAATAGCGTAGGTAGTGCAAGACCTGATATACTTGTTGACCTCCTGTCGAAGTTTCAGCCAATAGAAATGTTTTTGTAGCATCGCCACTGTCTTTTCAACATCGAAGTGTCCTGACACCCAACTGTAGTAGGCTTCCCAGATCAGCTTCGCTCGCTCACTTGAGGGAACACATATATGGCCCAGACGACACAACAACCCATCCTGAAGATGGAAATTATCGACAACTTCCTTTGCACCCAACATTTGGTAGGTGGTGGTGAAGTCTGGGTCTGTCTCATAGAGTTGGGGCCATCCAGAGGTCTCATGGCTGCAGGAGTCTAGCACTGTGGTGAGTGTCGTGACTGGTAGTCTACTGAGGAAATCAGCAACGCAGTTGGTGCTTCCTATTTTATACTTGATGTTGAGGTGGAATTGTTGCAAGTATGTGTACCACTTTTGATGGTGGTCATTCTACAATTTTCCTTATGTCTGCATGAACTACAGTGGCTTATGATCAGTGTGGATGACTGTCTCCCTCCCAAGAATGTAATGTCTCCACTGGCGGCAGGCTTTCACAATGGAGTACATTTATTTTTTGTAAGTAGGGTACTTATGGACAACATATGATAGTGTCGCACTATGATAGGCCACGGGGTGGCCATGCTATGTGAGAACGACACCCACAACATAGTTTGAAGCATCAGTCTTAATCTCAAAGGGTTGTTGCACGTCTGGTAGTGAAAGTACTGGGGCTGAGCACAAGCACTACTTCAAATCATCGAACACTTTTTGTTGGGTCCAACCACATGCAAATTTCTCCTTACCACCACCACTGGTTATTTGGATAAGGGCCCATGCAATATGAGAGAATCCCAACACAAACCTGCGGTAGAAATTGGCAAGGCCCAAGAAGCTCTGAAGCTCAGTGAGTGTGGTTGGGGCTGGCCAGTCACAGATGACTTGGATCTTGGCTAGATCCACATGTACACCATGTTGATCAATGATGTAGCCTAGGTAATGGACCCTGTCCATGCCGAAGGATCATTTTTCCAAGTTGGCATATAGCTTGTGCTATCGCAGGGTGTGCAGAACCTGCTGAATATGCTGCAAGTGTTCGGCCCAAGTATTGTTGTAAATGAGAATGTCATCAAGATACACCACTACAAAATTATTGGTGAATGGTCATAGGATATCGTCCATCATCCTCATGAAAGTGGTTGGAGCGTTTGTCAGACCAAAGGGCATGACCAACCATTCAAAAAGGCCTTCCTTGGACTTGAAGGCAGTCTTCCATACATCTGTTTGTTCTATCGGGACCTTGTGGTAGCCAGACTTCAGATCAATCTTACTAAAGTATTTGGCCCCCATGCGTTGATCAAGGAGATCATTGATTCAGGGAATTGGGTATTGGTTTCTTACTGTGATTTTATTCAGAGCCCGATAATCAATGTAAAGTCACCAGGTTCCATCTTTCTTTTGTACCAGCACGATTGGGCTCCCGCAAGGTGATGAGATAGGAGGGATGTGCCCCTTGTGGAGCAATTCTTGGATCCGTCACTTGATCTCCTCATTATCTAACAGAGAGCGGTGATAGACAGGCCCATTGGGCAGTGGTTCATCGGGGGTCAGATCGATGGGGTGCTTGTCCTAGCAGTGCAGAGGTACCCCGGTAGGTGAGGAGAAGATATCCGAGTATTCTTCCACGACCTTATCTACTTGCTTCTGCTATGTGGAGAGGTCGGTCGCAGAGACCCTAGATGTGGTTGTGATTTTTCTCTCATTCTGAGAGAGAATCACGAAGAAGACAAACTTCTTCATCTGAGAGATGACCTTCCTGTATTTCTTATCATAGATCAAGGAAATAGAACTAGGTAGGGCAACCTCGGGTATCCTGTACAATTTCCTATTCAAAGTAATAATAACACTACAAGGCCTAGACTCATATACAACATGACGTTTCCATAAATAAGGTTGGCCCAAAAGAACATCACAAACATCAAGAGGAGAAAAATCACACAATACCTCGTCTTTGAAGGGCTTGATGTTGTACGATAGTCAACACTGTTGGCTGACACGGAGATCGCTTCCTTGGCGGAGCCATCCAATGGTGTAGGGTTGTGGGTGCAGCGTTGTCAGCAGGGCCAGCTGCTTGATGACCTCTACTGAGATGAGGTTCTTCTGGCTACCACTATCAACAATGAAGTGCAGTGGGGTGCCTTTTAACCACATCTGTGAATGGAAGAGGTTCTCTCCTTCTTCTGGCTCGTCTGGTTTACCATCTTGGAGCTTGGTGGTAGAAACAGTGGCACTGGATTCTGCATCAATGATCCATCTTCCCCTTTCTAGTTCTGAATCAAAGTTAGAACCCGCATCTGATTAAGAGGCTTTCACTTCGGCCACTAGCATCTGCTTTGAGTGGTAGTCAGCAGTGTTATGCCAAGGGCTCTTATGGAAGTCGCACCACTTCCCGATATCTTTCTTTATCTTTCTGGTGTCCTTCTTTGCTTGTGGCTTGGACTGGTTGTCCTGATACTTTCCATCTTTTATCTGTCCTTTGTTCTGTGGGTTGGGGCTGCCCTTTCCTAGATTTTGTTGTGAGGGGTTCCCTGGCCCAAATTGTCGCGTCTTTTGTTTGAGCTTCTGCTCGATTTTGATGGCATATCGGTAGGCCGCGCCAAAGGATGAGATGTATAGAAATTCCATTTTGGTCTAGATGTA
>ML793490.1:381025-401164 GCA_009831015.1 Picea engelmannii | reverse complement strand
AAGTTGACCTTCTCCTCTTGTGAGTTTCAACCTTGTGAGCATCAGAAAACAAAACACTTGCAAATAATCAAGTCTTCAAAAACCTATGCTTTGATACCAACTTGATCTAAAAATGAAGAAGACTTGTATTCTTGAAAATATTTACAAGATTTAATTCATATGTTAAATTGAAAATGGATCAATTTTGCAACACAACTTTTATATAAATTACTCATTCAAGATTCATATAAATAGCAGCAATAAATAGTGAACAGAAAACACATAACACAACAAATGATAAAGGAGTTAACCCCTCTCTTGGGCTACATCTCCTGGTCCAGCTTCCAATGGATCTTTTGTATTATTTGCTCAAAGTGCTAAAATATGTGCTTTACAATGCTAAAAATGCCAAATAGATGGCTCCAATGGCTTCAGAACATCCAAAAACCCCTAGTTGGTCTTTTTTGGCACCTCGTTTGGCCAAAAATTGAAGAAGATAGGCCTCCTGGAAGTTCCCCTTCAAACTTGTTGTCTCTGGATCACCAAAATGCACCTCTTGCCCCTCAACCTAGCCCCCACGCGAATTTATGTGTTAAAACTCAACACCATGTGCAATTGCACAACTGGTACAAACTGTAGGATGGTTACGCGCTAGCCCTTAACCGCCAAGGCCCGTGGGCACATGGGCCACCACATGACCTCACGTGCATATAAAAGGGGCCAAGTCCAAATCAAATGACAACAGTCGGAGGCATGCGTTGGAGGTCCTATGGTATATACATACAACCAGGGATAAATGTTTGAAATGTGTGCACGCAATGTTTAAACTAGTGGCCATATGAATTAACAATATAACCACGGCCTGGGGCTAAGCCCCAACCCGACCCCCACGCCAAACTTTAAAACATTCAAACTTAATTATATTGCACACCATATAGTGTTAAGAAACACTATGGTGGCACATTGGTTGGTGGTCTCTGCCAAAGCTTTACATGTGGGTGGAGGTCGCAGGGTCGAGTTTGGTGGACTCCATAAACTTTTAAACAACCGAACCAATTACAGGGTGCCACGTGGGAGCCCATGTCTCAGCCACATGGCACCAAACCATTCGCCATGATAATGCCACGTGTCATCATCCCATTCGCCACAAACAAGACATGTCATACACCAATTGTCCACACAATTTCCTGCCACATGTCGTATGTCCCTACCATGTTTCGTATGGCCTGCCATGTCAGCATTTGTATGGACTGTATGGACTATACAGTCAGCACATTTTTTTTTGCATGTTGGTTGTTTTGAACAGAATGCGATATCTCTCTCATCCGACGTCTGTTTGAACCCAAACAAGTTGCGTTGGGTTCATGATGACGAGGCCTATCCTCCTATTCGACTTGAATCAATTCCAAGAATTTTGAATTTTGACCAAATTTGATCCCCTGGATCAAAAACTCTGGAACGTCAAATTCCTAGAGTGGCTTATCTTCGTTAATGGAATATTTTAAAGTTTGAAAAGGGTTCCAAACTAGGGAATGTTGATCCAGTCCACATCATTATATTTTTCATCTGGCAGTAGTTCAGCGATAGCCAACAAGTACAGAACAAAAGTTCTGGAATCCATACCCTGCAATGCCAAACCAGAATTGGAGAAACTACATGTCCAGACTACAAAAAAAATATCAGAGACTCCAGAAAACACCAGATGATTTTCTTCTTTCACTACCAACATATTCAGTTATCTCTAGTGGCCTCCAATAGAGCTCATGCATGCCAGTTCTCAATGTAGAACTCATTTATGTCACTCCTAGTCGTTTTCTGTCAAATATCAGTTCATTCCAGCACATGCATCGGTCCAGTTTCATTGCTAGTAGCAGTTTTTAATTGTTTAGTTCAAGACTATTGTAAGTTTAAAGCATAATAAGTGGTATTTTTTGTGTGATAAGAACCACTCATTTGTTTTAAGTGAATTTCAGAGTATTCATTAACATACTCCAGCAATGTGTTTTAGTTAAGTTAATAAGTTGTTCTACAGTCGATGTGTAGAGCGAAACCTTTGTTCCACACTGGTCGAGGGCCTCCACATCTGTGATAAATAGGAATTATTTGTATGTTAGAAGGGTTTGGTTTTTGGGAGAAAAATATCAATACAACAACTGATTGGACCCATTATGTGCATGGATTAAAGCTCTCTACATGTTGAAGATACTATTGATGACAGTGTTTGTGTCCAAATTCGTATGTTTCTTATCTTGAATACAGTTTTGATTTGTGCAAAGTACATTTATTTTCCTTCATATATTGTATAACTTGTCTTTATTAATATGAAACCTGTGATAACAACTATGTTTTGATGAAGATTTTTTTTTGTTGCAACCTGTGGGAATAACTGTGTTTTTGGTACATATTTAATGCTTGAAATGACATTTTAAGACTTAAACTTCTGGAAGCAGATTGTTCATTGAATGGTTTATTGTTTTTATTTTTTCCTCACCTTTACTATCTCACTTGTTTGTCCTTAGTGTCCCACCATCCAAGGAGGACCCTCATCCATGTCATTTGGCCAACCAAACTATGCTCATGTCTTGGTAAACAAACCCTCTAACTGACCCATAAATCAAAAAACCAATCATTCATAATGTGAGGTGGCCTAGATCTTCCCTTTAGCAGTCAGGTGCATACCTTAGGACCAACATCCCTTGGCGCCACTACCAGGGAATGGAGTAAAGAGATATATTTCCCCTGGAGAATGACAATTATCATATCTGACCTTTGATGGTGAACAAATATCAGACACATTCATACTGCCATCTTTCACCTGGTGACTCCACTGAGTAAACTTCAAAAAATAAATATTGGCTCCCAGAAAATGACTCAAGAAATCCAAATATGAGCACACCAAATCCTATAAGGCTCATCCTAACCCTGAGAAGGACACATTAGTCTCTAAGTTAGAAAGATAACTAAGAAAATCCACCTTAGCTCGGAGATATACTTCACCCCTCAAGGGTAAAGTTTCACCTCAAGAATCTACTTTTCTTCATCATCATAAGCAACTTGAATTTGATAGCCTTGAGAATCATAATTCCAAGGAACCTCAGACACCTTCAACTCCTGCCTCTACTTCATCATCTAGTCCAGCATCCACCCCTATATCTCCAATCAATATTCATATTCCTATTTCCCAAACAATGGTTGTTAACATGATGGATGCCATAATCACTTCCAGATATGCACCCTAGTTCTACGTGTAGGCTTACATGCATTCCCAGGAACATATTACATGAAATATTTTCCCAAATATAATGGAGAAGGGGATGTCACAGCTGAGGAACATCTAGTATCCTTCTACATCTTTGCAGACAACTTTAACATTGACTATGTAGATGTGTGGATGAGGTTGTTTTTACAAAGCCTTGATGGGGAGGTAAGAAAATGGTTATTGGGCCTCCCTCCATCCTCCATTGCAGATATTGATGCATTAGATGAGGCTTTCATAAAACAATGGGGAAATAGAAGGGATTATATTTATTACATCACTGAGTTTGTGGCCCTTAAGCGAAAGAATGGTGAGTCTATTTTGGACTTCACCAAGAGATTTAATAATATGTATGGTAGGAACCCAAATGAGATAAAACAGACTGAATGCTCTGGCAAGATCACGTATGTCAATGCATTTGATGCAAAATTATCTCTTATGTTGAGGGAGAGAATATCCATTACCTTTATATCCATGAAAAAATAAGCCATTGAGGTGGAATCTAACATCTTGGCATCAAACCAATTAAAGACTAGATTTGAAAAAAATAAGAAGAAATAGAGAGAGGATTCCCCTGCCTCCTCTAACCCAACCACATATAATCCTAAAATTGATGAAATGACCAAAAATTTGAAGGATCTGACATCTGAGATAGCTAATATAAAATGGGAATCTAAACAACCAAACAGAGATTTTCAAGGGGCTGGGAACAGAAATCCCAACCAGTTTAGAAGGATGAATAATGCCCCTCCAATTATGCAGAGAGAGAGGAGGAATGTTGATGACCAAAGAGTATTACCTTATTTCCAAAAAAAACAGATTGAGGAGATGGATGCAGACAATGATTTTGTGGATTATGTTGATGTACTTTTCAATGAAAGAGATTTTTACACTAGTCACTTAATGAAACAAGATTATGAGGTAGCACAACTGTCAGATCAGTTTTATATTGAGATAGGGGAAGCGAGAGTTATTCAAGGCCAAACACAAAATAAATATGACTTGTGGCCTATAAAAGGCACTCCAAAATCCACCACCTCTTATTAGAACAGAAAAATAGAGGTTCCTCCCAAGCCAAATCCAAGCAAGGGTGCAGTGGCTAAATCTCACCAACCTCCTCCATCTAAACATGTTGTCCTGAAGTAAAGGAAGTTGATAGGCCACAATCATATTTCATCCTAGATCATGAGTTGAGCAAGATCAAGATCCTTGTACCTCTAGCATAATTGTTGAAAAATGAGCCTTTTAAACAATCCATTGTGAAGGTTTTGCAGCCACCTACTTATGTTGTAACTTTTGATGTAATTAGTTTGCAAGATGAAAACCCAACCATTACTGTGGGCCCACATATTGAGGATGGCTATGATTCTTCTCCACCTTTCTACATATCTTTAAATGTCCATGACAAGATCTTGCATAACTGTCTCATGGACTTAGGTGCCTCACACAATTTCATGCCTAAAGTTGTTATGGAGGAACTAGGTCTAGAGATCACCAAGCCCTATCAAGACCTTTACTCCTTTGACTCCAAAAAGGTCAAATGTTTTGGATCAATAAAATATCAAGTGGTATCTTTGACATAGTTACCCATGAAAAGTGTGGTGATGGACATCAGTGTGGCTGACATTCCCCCCAAGTTTGGTATGTTTTTTTCCAGGACGTGGGCCAAGAAGGTTGGAGGATCATTACAAATGGACCTCACATATTCCACCATCCTTGTTTTAGGAGGAGTGCACAGGAGGCTATACAAAGAGGTCATATTGACCTATTTTTCTCTACATTTTTCATATTTATAACTCTAGCATGCTACCCTTATCATTGACTAATCTGTCCTGAAAATGAATCTAGATAAAGGATTTGAAACGTCGATAAAAATGAATTTCACTGTGGAAAATCTAGATAACAATTCTGAAAACTCACACCACATGAAACTTAAAACAATAATTGGCCTATATTGTCAATGACCATCGAAATCCAAGAAATCACCCAATTTATGATGTTGAGGTTGAGATTGGCTCATCGTTTTTTCATTTAAATGGTGAGGAACCAAACATTATAGTCAGTAAATGCAAAAATCAGGCTTTGACAAATCAACAGAACAAAGTGTGGAATATGTATTTCGATGGATCTTCATCAAAAGAAGGTTTTGGGTCTAGTATAGTCCTCATTTCCCATGCACAGGAGGTTATAACGCTCTCTTATAAGATGGAATTCGAGACAACTAACAATATAGTTGAGTATGAAGCTCTGATGCTTGGATTGAGGGCTACTAAAGACGTGATCATTGACAGTTTGGCAGTCTTTGGTGATTCTGAGTTGATCATAAATCAAGTCAAGAACATCTATCAAGATAAACAATAGAAGCTCAAACAATATAGGAATGAGGTATGGGACCTGGTTGACAATTTCTTTATAGCATT
Source organism: Picea engelmannii (assembly GCA_009831015.1). NCBI lineage: Eukaryota > Viridiplantae > Streptophyta > Pinopsida > Pinales > Pinaceae > Picea > Picea engelmannii. The sequence goes on along the minus strand of ML793490.1, from coordinate 395,509 downwards.
TAATATTTCCTTTACTCCTAGAGAGGAAAATCAGAAGGCAAATTATTTGTCCTTGGCTTCCAGTACCTTCAAACCTCCCAATGGCTCGAATATCAAGTATCAGGTGGAGTTAATATACACGACATCCATACCAGACAAAATAAAGCATTGGAAAGTCTTTAGTGATGATTTCGAGCTGCAAATATTTTTGCAGACCATAGAAGAATTCTCCATTATTTCTATAGATCAAGAAGGTGAATATAATGAATGAGGAGATCAACAAACATCTCATCTGTTGAACAAAGTGGTTGGCCACAACATTGTGTAACTTAAAACAAACCACATCCCAAGGATCTAGCGCCACTAGAAAGGTTATTTGACATTCATGATGTCTCCAGAGGAGCTGCTGCAAAAAATCAAGAAGAGGAAGTGATGGACTGCAACATTGGGACCACTGAAAATCCAAAAATAGTCAAATTGTCCAAGGCACTACCCCCAAAACAAAAATACAGTTATGTCAACCTCATGAAAAATTTTGTTGATATTTTTACATGGTCATATGAGGATTTGAAGGAATTTGACACTGACATCATCCAACATAGGATCCCTCTAAAGGTTGGTTCTAATCCATTTAGACGGAAGATCAAGAAATTTAATCCCATGTTGATGTACACAATTGAAAAAGAGATGAAAAGAATGCTTGATGCCAGAATTATTATGCCTGTGAGGTGCTCATAATGGGTGGCCAACTTGGTACCTGTGAGGGAAAAGAGTGGGAAAATATGCTTGTGTGTTGATTTCTAAAATCTCAACAAGTGTTCTCTAAAGGAAAACTACCCCCTTACCCAATATGGACCATATTTTTCAAATGGTAGTAGGTTCCCACAAAATTTCCTTGTTGGATGGGTACTATGGTTATAACTAGATAGTAGTATGTGAAGAAGACAAAGAAAAAAAAGCATTCACCACCCCTTGGGGGACATTTATGTAAGAAACAATTCCCTTTGAGTTGATGAATGTAGGGGCCACCTTTCAAAGGGCTATGGATGTAGATTTTGTGGGGGAGAAAGACAAATTTATGGTTATATATTTGGATGAAAACACCATTTTCTCCAAATCAGATGATGAGTATTTACAACACCTTGAGCAGATCTTCTAAAAATGCAGAAGGTGTGTGATCTCTTTGAATCCCAAGAAGTCCCACTTTACTATGTGAGAAGGTAAACTCCTAGGCCACATCATATCAACATGAGGTATAAAAATAGACCCTAAGAGAGTGGAGGCCATTCAAAAAATTGAAATTCCCATAAACAAGAAGGCCATTTAGTCTTTTATAGGCAAGATAAATTTCTTGAGGCGTTTTGTACCAAACTTTGTTGAAATAATGAGGCCTATCACCAACATGTTGAAGAAATATGATGTTATCAAGTGGCCATAAGAGGAAAAATTAGCATTCCATAGGATCAAACAAGATTTGGTTGAAGCCCATGTATTAGTCAGCCTTGACTATGCCAAAGAGTTCTTTATATTTTCTTTCGCCTCCGAGGAAACCATTGATGTTGTGATACTACAAAAGAATCAAGAAGGGAATGAAAATCCCATATCCTTTTTCAGAAAATCCCTTCGATATGTTGAGCTGAAGTATAAAATATTATAAAAGCAAGCTTGTGCATTGGTCAAAGCATTGAAAGAATTCAGGGTGTATGTGTTGTAGTCTGACATAACAACCTATGTTCCTAGCAGCAGTTTCAAAGAGATTTTGGTCCAGCTAGATAGTGAAGGGAAAAGAGGGAAATGGATTATCAAATTGTTGGAGTATGACCTACACATGAATCCCACCAAGCGGATCAAGGGATAGGGACTCGCCAAGTTGTTATCATAATCAAACTATAAGGTGTTGGAATTGCATCAGACCTTCACCCAATCTGATGCACCCATGACACAGTCTGGACAAGACATCATGCAGTTATTTTAAAACTACTCTTCTTCACCTTGGTACCAAGATATTATTTATTTTATGAAGCATCTAGAATGCCAACCAGATTTGAAGAAGATGAGGGCCAGATATCTCAAATTAAAATCTATAAAATTCTGCATTTTAAATCAGAACCTGTATTCGAGGGATCCTATTGGAATTTTATTAAAGTGTCTTGATGAAGATGAAGCTAAGAAATTCATATAATATACACACAGGGGAGTTTGTGGGGAACACCAGCATTGGAAAGCTACGGCCCTCAAGATCCTGAGGGCAGGGTACTACTGGCCCACACTTTTCTTTGATGTATTCACTACAATAAGGTCATGCAATGAATGTCAAAAGTTTGTAGGAAAGCAAAAGTTACTCTCACTACCCCTGAAACCTATCGATGTTAGTGGCCCCTTTTAGCAATAGGGATTAGATTTCATAGGTGAGATAAATCCACCCTCCAATAGGCATCACAAGTGGATCCTCACTGCCACTGACTACTTTACCAAATGGATCAAGGCTGTAATATTACAAATATAAATAGTATGCAGAATAGAATTAATTAGCTAGAAATGATAGATAAACAATGATATAACCAGAACTATACCACAATAATACCAGAATAATATCAGAATAACACTAGAAAGAGCACTTTGATTAATGAGACCAATGCTCACTTGCCTCTTCGAGGGGAAAACCTCCATCAGAGTAGAGCTCTATTACAATAATATCCAAGAAAAAAATTCTCATACCCTCTACTCCTATTTATACTAAATATGTATATCCAAAAGAACAATCTAGAGGAAGATCCTTCTAGAAGTGGAAGCTTCTATTAGGTCTTCTTACATTTTACGTATTCTTCCTTATTGCTAGGCCTTATTAATATTGACCTTTATTACATGGAAATATATTATTCTACCTATGTGATGGGTTAGGTCCCTAACATGTCCTCCCCCTTAAAAATAACCTTGTCCTCAAGGCTTGAGATGAGGAAATTGTTGCAGAATGGTAGTTGGTTCCCAAGTGGCATCTGCTAGAGTTGAATCTTTCCACTGGACTAACAATTCCTTGATGGTGTGTTGATGCAGACGACGCTCATGCTGGTCCAAAACTACTTGTATTTATATCCAAATGGATCCTTCTTTGTCCAACTCAGGAAGGTTGGTTTGAGTTTGACACTTAGTTCCAATCACCTTATTTAAGCAGGAAACACGAAAAATAGGATGGAGCTTAGAATGACTGGGAAAAGATAACTGATAGGCCACTTGTCCCACACACTTGAGAATGGTATAAGGACAATAAAATTTTGGCGCCAGTTTCTGAAAATGGTCATCCTTGAGGGAAATTTTCTTATAAGGTTACAGTCGAAGAAACACCTGACCTCCTTCTACAAATTGATGTTCAGAGAAACCTTGATCTGTTTTTTTCTTCATGTGATTCTGGTCCATGACCAAATTATCTTTGAGGGTACAGAGAATAGCCTCTCGAACTGTACATGTTTGGTCAATCGCCTGGACCTTCGAGACACCTGAAAGTATGAGAGAATTGAAGGTGCATTTTTTCTATATTCCGCTTCAAAAGGAGTTATGCGGGTAGTTGTATGGTAAGAAGTGTTGTACCACCATTCAAATAGTGGTAACCATTGAGCCCACTGATTTTGCATTTTTTATCTAAAACACCTCTAATATGTTTCCAAACACTTGTTTACAAATTCAGTTTGACCATCAGTCTGGGGATGATAAGTTGTGTTGAGATGCAATTGGGTTCCTTGTATCTTGAATAGTTCTTGTCGAAAATTGTTGGTGAAAGTTGGGTCACGATTAGAAACAATAGAATGAGGCATGCCATGAATCTTGAAGACCTGATCCATGAAAATTTGAGCCATAGTGGATGTTGTAAGTGAGTGTTGAAGAGAACATAAATGAGCATACTTGGAAAGACTATCAACTACCACCATTATGACTGATTTATTTCTCTATTTAGGTGAGCCTACAATAAAATCCATAGAGATATCCCTCCAAATAGCAGAAGTGGTTGTAGTGTGCCAGGAGATTTGACTGTTTCTCCCTTGTTGGATTTACAAACATCACATTATGCCATAAAATTTTGAATGTCCTATTTCATACCATCCAAGAAAAAAGAATGTTTGACCTGGTGGGTGTAGAATGAAGCTCAAAAAGTACCATGGATTTAAGTTTTTACTGTTTACAATGGCCTTTGTATCGAAGCTCATCATTACGCCAAGAGTACCCTAGGGAAACTGGAGAATTGGCCTGCAATTGTTGTATCAGATGCGAAATTTTGGGATCATGTAGCCATTCATGGTGAACATCTTGGAGCCAATCTGGTACAATGAAGGAGAGAGAAAAAAGGGACCCTTCATCTTCATATTTTTTCTGGAAAGTGCATCAGTAACCACATTGTCTTTTCCTTTCTTGTAAATTATCTCACAATCATATAAAAAGAGCTTAGTCACCCATTTTTGTTGCTCTAGGAGGAAAGGTGTTGTTTTAGAAAATACTTAAGGATTTGATGATCTGTCTTAATTTGGAAGCATTTCCCCAATAGATAAGGGCACCAAAGATCCATGACATGCAGAATAGCCAACATTTACTTTTCATAGATTGACTTGCCCAAATTTCACTCTGACAGTTATTTGCTGGTAAAGGACAACGGTCGACCCTCTTGCATAAGGAATGTTCCAATTCCTTTCCTGAAAGCATCACATTCCAGGACAAAGGTCTTTGTGAAATCAGGAAGGGCCATGACTAGAGTGGTTCACATTGCCTTCTTCAAGGTTTGAAAAGACTGAGCAACTGCGAGATTCCAAGTGAAAGAATTATTTTTAAGGAGAGTAGTGAGAGGTGTCGCAATCTTTCCATAATTCTTAACAAACTTGATATAATAACCTGTTAAACCCAGAAATACATGCAAGATTTTGAGATTCTTTGGGTGAGGCCAATATTGCATAGCTTCAATATTTTTAAGATCCACCCTGACACTGGCCTTGCCAACAAGATGAACTAAGTACTCGACTTTTGAGGCCCCAAAAGCACATTTATATTCTTTGAGGAAAAGTTAGTGCTGAGAGAGTAGATGGAGAAATCAATCCACATGAGAAATATGGGTTGTCCAAGTTTTACTATAGATGAGGATATCATCAAAGAAAACTAAGACAAAATAAAGGAAAAAAAGGATGGAAGACATTATTCATGAGGATTTGGAAATTGGAGGGAGCATTACACAAGCCAAAGGGCATGACCAAAAACTCATAATGGCCCTCATGAGTTCTAAATGTATTCTAAGTAATGTCTTCCTCGTTCATGCATATCTGGTAGTATCCAGAATGAATATCAAGTTTAGTAAAGAACTGGGTGCCACTTGATTCATCCAAGAGGTCATCAATGACAGGAATGGGAAATTTTTCTTTAATGGTGAGTTTGTTGAGGGAATGGAAGTCAGGACACATGCACCAAGAACCTTATTTATTAAGGACCATGACCACAGGAGAAGAGTGGGGGCTCATACTAGGGCGGATAACACTTGTGTTGAGCAATTCTAGAACAATTTTCTCAATTTCATTTTTTTGGGAAAAGGGATGACGATAGAGACGGATATTGGGAGAAAGGTTGTCGAGAAAAAGGGGACTGGAATGATCATGAACACCATGGGAAGGAGGGAGTCCCTGGGGAGTGGAAAAAACCACTTGATGTTTAGAGAGGATGTATTGGAGGTCTTGTGGCATAGAGGGTGTCTCAGTGGCTTGAATGGCATGGAGTTGTGAAATAATGCCAGAATGACCTTTTTTGAGCAGATTTTTCATGCAATGGGAACTGATGATCTCTGGGGAACTGGTGGTGATGCATTGGAAAATATATTGTTGGCCATCTTGTTTGAATTCCATGGTTAATTCCTTAAAATCCATGAGAATGGGACCCAAAGTCCTTAGCCATTATGCACCCAAAACAATGTCACAACTGCCCATGTCGATAGAAAACATATGATATTTCATGTGGTACTGACTAATTTGGAGACGCACATTTTCACAACGCCCTCCACATTTCATGGACCTGCCATTGGCAATCATGATTTGAAATTATTGACTGCACGAATATAAAAATTAGTTTCTTGGGAAATGTGGCGATGAATAAAATTATGGGTCCTTCCACTATAAAAAAGAATGATGACCTTCCTATGCTTAATGTAGCTAATTATCTTGAGGGTTTGGGGAGAAGAGAATCCAATGAGAGAATTTAGGGAAATGACTGGTTCTACTTCAGGGGGGTCGGAGGGAGGGTTCATGTCATTGGGTTCAGTTGATATGGCCACAAGAGGATCCTCAACATCATCTTCTAAAACATCCTTCAAGATGGCCATAAAACAATTGTGTTCCTTACACTTTTTCCCATGAAATATGTGTCATCACAATTATAAAAAATGCATTTGAGTTGGCAATTAGCCATTTATTCCCTAGTCAATTTGTGTATTTTTAGTGGAGTAGAAGGAGGAGTGGGAGTGACTAGTTTAGTGCGAGGAATAAAGGATGGTTTTCAATTTTGAGAAGAGACAACCTGTTGTGCTTCCTTATCTCTTTTAGTAGCGTTTTCCCAACTCTGAGGATGATCCATGAGGACATGGGAACAATTCTCATCCTTGAGGCCATTGATAAAACATTCTTGGAAAAAAGCATTAGACATGCCCTCTGTATGGAAATCCAATCGCTCAAAAGAGGCTATAAATTCTTCCACTATGCCAGATTGTTTCAAGTTTGTCAAATGGCATAAATGGTTGGTGTCAGTGTCAAAGTGTTCATAAATCTCTACCACAAAGTGTGTCCAAGCCACATACCCTTGGCAAGCATTTTTTCTCCATTTCCACCATTGCCAACGTTCTTTATCTATATGGAGAACACCATACTAGAGTTTGGAAAACTCATATGTAATTCCATACAAAGAGAAATAATGTTCCATTTGAGTTACCCAGCGAGTGGGATCCGAGCCATAAAATTTGGTCACATCCACACGCGGAAGGTGTAGGTCACGCTAAAAGTGGTGGGTCAAATAAGGGAAGATTTATAGGGATATACATCTTGGCGCAGATCATCGTAGTGAAGGAGACAAACTGGGTATTGAAGGATTCAATATGGGTAGTGAGGTCTTGTTTGAGGTCCTCCATTTTGGCATCAATGGGGGAATGCATGTTTTTATCGATGATGGAAACATTGTCACTGATTTGTCTCACTTCTTGTTGGGTTTCAGTGAAATTAAAGTGCAAGGAATTGAAGCGAGCTTCCAAGTCTTGGCCATGGTTGTGGGCCATGATGAAGAGGGAACACGAAAAGGGGCAGGTGGGACCACATAGAAAATGGGTTATGGGTGAATTATATCATCGACATTAGTAAAAAATGGAGTATATTTGTGTTGGTTGTTCATAAAGAAGATTTAGGAAATGATCGGTTTCCCATCAGTGTCAGAAAAATATGAGGGATAAACATTGAAATGGGCCATGATGAACCTTCAATAGCCAATTACTAATGTGTTTGTTTGGGGTCAGTGAAATCTCAAAGATTTAAATCATGGAAAAAAAAATTCATTGACACAGCGTTGATCATCGATCCCCGATGAATTTTCAACATTGGCAAGTTTCAAGGGGGGTAATCCAGGAACACTTGTTTAAACTTATCGTTGATCGTCGATCCTTGATACTTTTTCAACATCGGCAAGGTAGGATTTTTTTTTAAAACAACTATCTAATGAAAATACTTGATTCCAAATAACACAATTAAATGAAGATGCCAATCTCAATCACCACATGGCTTTGCCGCGTAGGCATTTCGTACGGCCTAGTTTCATCTTGAGTCACCTTAGCTTTCCTTGTGTCCTAGTCACACTTCCAATTCATCATTTCCACATCATCGTTGTATGAAAATATGATTGACGTAAGATTTGTTTCGAAGAGATATCAATAAACATTGTCTAAATAAAAGCGTCGACTCCTGATCCACCTATTAAAGTAGCAGAACGATGGGACATTTTCAGCACAAAATAAGATCGAAATCTTCCATTTAGGAGGCCAATTAATGTTTCTCTCTGCATACTTTTCTACCCCATACACCGATCAAACAATGGGAATTTGAAATCACTGATGAACCACTTTATAAACTGCACCTGTGTCGCCAACCAACAAATGCATTTAAATATTGATCATAATGTGGATCTGGCGAAAGATTTTGTAGAACCGCACATGCACCTCGAATTGAATAAATGATGCGATAAGGTAAGTATTATCTCCATTTAAATCACTAAGACAACTTTGAACACCTACATTTTTCACACAAGTTTCTCATTTCCAGAGCAGCCGAAGAAGCGAAGAGAGTGTCTCAAGAGTTGCATTTGATTCTCAGAATTTCAAAACCAAGTTAAGCTCGTGCGAAGAAGAGGTATGTATTAATTTTATCATTTTGGCGGTCACATTTTTATGTATCGGAATTCTATCTACAAAATGGTGTCTAATGTTGTTCTCTCTAAAGTAAAAAATGCCTCCAAGGAATCCAATGACCAGATGCTCGCCAAGGGCACCAAAATTGAAGGAAGCAGAGATTGGTGAAGGATATTCTCTCGACGTTGTAAGGTAGTTGGAATTTTCTCCCAGAGTGGAACCGGTCATCAAAACATCGACTAAGAAGGAATTTTATCAACCCCATTATTTTGGAGATACAGAAGAAACCACTAGATCAAATATGATGCTCCCACAATGGGTAGATTTGTTCAATAGAATTAATAGGGAAGATTACTCAGATTTTATCCCCCACAGTGACCTAGATGTAAGGGCACTCGACGACCAGGTTTTTCTGAATATCTGACGGTCATGCTTGCATATCGTATCCTGTCAAACCCCTGTCTTTCCCTAAATTGAGACTCTGGTTTGGATAATCGATCATGCAGACACACAGAGATGCCTAACCAATGATGAGAATGGTGGATGTGTCAGAGTTTTTCTCCTGAAAGAGGTCCAGAAATATCACAATATTAGGGACCTGGAGGAGCAGTTAAACACAGATTTCATAGTGAAGTTATATGAATTATATGACACCAACCAATTAATGGTCTCATGGTGGAAGGAATACTAGAAATTCACAAATCGGATCAACGAATGGTATGGTACATCGAATCTAAGGGAGCCATATATGTACTTAATGGCTCTAATTTGTCGATTATACAAGGAAAAGGATTGCACTAAGTTCTTAAAGGCATGGATGCCCTTGGAATACACTATGGCTATTTTTGGGAGTAGCTTCAACCGAGGAGAAATCATCTCCAAGAAATTGAGCACTAGTATATTCCAGGATCAGACACCAAAGGAGGGAGAAGTGCCCACTTTTCACATGGATTCATATTTTCCAGACGTGATCTGTGAAAGGAATGTCTTCATCGACATGAATATGAGTTGGCACATCGCAGAGATACATGTACATGTATACTTCAAAATCCTGTGGGAAAATAGGTACAAGAAATCGTATTCTCTCATTTGTGATGAATTCATAGCTTAGTTTTATTTCATTATTTTCAAAAAATAATGACCAAGACTATCTGTAGCAGCCAAGAAAATGATTTCAAAATTAGGCCATTGGTACCTAGATGAAACCAAGACCTATATTAGGGTGTTCGGGGCCACCAACGCACCACATTTACTCCTCTCTCACATCCCAGATCAGCTCGTCGTAGGAGAAATATGTTACCAGACCATCCTGCAGGGCTATAACGCCACTTTGGTTAAGGACAAGAAACAACCATTCATACCCTATGGCTTCCTTGTAGGTTTTTTCATAGTGAAGGAAACTACGCAAGCTAAACAAGAGGGTTTGAGCCAGCTGGAATACAAGTTCCCGACAGAATAATTTTCCAAGCATGACCCTAAAGGCCTAGTTCTCTAGCATGCATCACAAGTCTCTTCCTGTTGGCCATACGCACATGATAAGTTTGACGACCAGATTTTTACAGAATATGCTCAGGACTAGGAGGAGGTACTACAGAGAAAATATTATCCAAGCATGACTAGGTTCAAAGCTATGAGTATGGATGAGTAATTCGAAACAATAGAATAAACATCTTAAGAAGCTCTTAGGGTGGAAGCAGAGGCCACAGAGGCACAAAGGAGGGGAATGTTGTTAGTAGAAGAAGCCCAAAGAGTCATATAGAAGCTAGAGAATGATCCTCAACTAGTATAAATGATGAGGATCACCCGACCGACCAAATAAACGTTGGAGAGGAGATAAATGGATCAGATTCAACCCCACTGGAGGAAACCGTCGTTCTGGAAAATCCTAGAGATCCATCACCACAGGCCATATCATCAGTGACCAGTCCAACCCAACATGAGATTCCAAGAACACCAGGTGAAATGGGTGTGCCTAATACCCTTTTTTATATAATAACTATCTATGATAATGAAGAGAGATCAGAGGTCTCTCTTTTAACTCTGATACCAATTACAGAGGACAAAGAACCAAGGGGAACATCTTCTCCAAGTCTCGATGCATCAATTCCAAACCCTCTGTAGGGTGACCATGATGTCGAATGTATCTTAGACACTGAGCCTCTTGACCTATTGGGGACCCCAAAAGACATCTCCAGGGAGGAGCTAGGTTCAGGTGGACAAAAAGAGGAATTGCAATAGCCAGAGATAGGCACCTCAACAGTGAATCACCAAGTAAGTATTAAGCATGTTATTGTCGCTTAAATTTTGGTCGATACCTCACCAGCCGATGAACACCACATGGAGGTAGAGCCATTGGAACATATGGAATTTTCCCCTATCAAATAAGTACAAGGATCAGTCCTAGAAAAATTACATACGGCAGGAATCTTGGGAAACACTCTAACTTGGGGAGACCAAAAATTCCCAGAGCCCATTGAGGAAGTTGCTGATATACAAGTGATTTATTACGACAGGAAGAGGAAATCCATCATGAGGAGGACCACCAAGAAAATAAGACTCATGTTGGATAGCTCGATTCTCATCACCACGAAGGAGAAGTTGCTCAACACAGAAAACGTGAAGACATCTGAGCTCATAGGCATAGGGATGGCTATCACTGATGCCATGCTGGATCAATCAAAGAGAGATGAAAAGGAATTGGTTGCTTCACAAAAGGATCTAGACCATATGCATTATCTGGAAAAATATTACCAAGACTTAACCGAGGCCACAGTTTTTATGAAGATTGAGTTCCAAGATGCATATGAAAACTTCACATGCGAAAGACATCTCTTCACTGCATGTGTATTCAATTATCAAGAAGATACCCTTATGGCACTGGAAACCTAAAAGGACGTGGAGAGATGGTATGAAAAGGTATACCAAGTTGTAGAATGAATCGATTACATCAGCACAGTGCAGAAGGGTCGGGACATGGAGGAGCATGGCATTCGAGTGTTTATGGATAGCAACATCTCTCGGATCAAGAAAGTAGCTAAATACTGGGTAAGTATGGCCCATGAACCTCAGCGAGAGATACAGAAGAGGTGGTCTGAGTGTGAAAGAAGATGGGAAAAGATCAATCGAGAGATGAAAGACATTGGCCTCCCAGAGTTCAGCTCACTCGAAGACTTTGTCGACTTGCATGACATAGTCAAACGACATGCAGAACAAGACTCATCGTGGGAAGTGGAGATCGTGTAGCTGAAAAGAATGACACTGGGTCAAATACAAAATTTTATGGAACATCTTATCAAGGCTCATGCAGTTATGCAGCGTTTAAGTGCCAAAGTCATCAAACACATAGAGTGAGCAATAGAAGTGAAGGAAACCCTTTCAACCTCGATGGACTAGCACATATTCATGTATTATAACACATGTGAGGATCTCTTTGTCAAGTGGTTAGAATATAAGAAGAGTGATCAACTCTAGTAGAACCACAAGATGATTTCCAAAGAACAAAAAGATCAAGCGCCACATGTCAATATTTTGTTTTACTTAACACAAACGTGTAGCAGTTATTTTTAGTTAGTGATTCTTTATAAATAGGGGGATTGACCTTTTAGAAAGGGTCAATGGTTTTGGGGGAAAGACCCTCTTTTTTAGAATTGTAAAGAATTATTTCGGAGCAAACTTGTTGTCCCTTGAACAAGTTTTGAAGAATACTTGGTCATAATTGACCACTTTTGGGACTGCGACAACTTGCCAAGGAAGGAGCGCAATGTGAAGCAGAAAGTAAGGAAGCAAGACCTATTTTTGGGTCTAGTTTAGTGTTTTGGGTTGATGTAATGGGAAATGGATGTTGGACCGTGGGTTTACCCATGTTTAGACCCATTCTGTAACCTATAAATAGGCAATGTAAATAGGGGAGAAGTAGAAAGATAGTAGTAATAGTAATGTAGTACATCTATGTGATGTATAACTGGAAGTTTAGTGCTAGTAACTGGATCTGTGTGATCGGATGTATCTTAGAGTGCTCTGTGCATGAGATCAGAAAGCTAAGTGAAGTTTGGTGTAGTCTTGTGATGAAGAGAAAGGAAGAAGGATCTAGCAAGCTGCGCAGATCTTTTGTCCTGTGTGAAGTAAGGGTCATTGAAGCTTTGTGCTGTAACTGCTTGACCAAGATAATATAAAGAAGACTTTGTGGATGTAGCCCCAGGGTGGGGTTTAACCACAGTAAATGTGTGTATAGTTCTTTGTGCTTCGCTCTAACATGTTTATATCTTTCTTGGCTAAGTGCTTGATGTGATTAAGTAGATCTAGTTATGCTTTGTGCTGATGATATATGAATGAATGTTAGATCTGATATATAAGATGCTTAGTGCTTGATCTGTTGAATCTAACCTATATTTGTGTGGCTAAGTACTGAATCATCCTTAGTATAAGTATTCACTGTGATGCTCTGTGCTTTTGGCAAAGTGTATTGACAAATGTATGTTAAGGAATAACTGATGCTAAGTGCGTTGTAAGCAAGATAATCACATATCTTTGTCCCAGCTAAGGTTGCAGACATATGAGTCCTGCAACCACCCCTGCCTCTACCTCAGGTGAGACTTCATCTGCTTCGCAGGTGTTGCCGAAAGGGCTGGTAGTTAGGGTTTTGTTGGTGCTCTATTGAGCGTTGAACCCTTGGTCTGCCCCTGTGCCAACAAATGGTTTTGTTGCTGGGACCTGAAACTGTGATTGCTGGGAACTGAAGAAAAAGAAGCTTTGTGAAAAATAAACTATGTGCGTAGATCTGTTGCCCTAGTGCGCAATGTTTTGTTTTACCTGGGAAGATTTGTGCCAAGAAAGAGAGGTTAGATATGAAGAAGAGAGGTCAAATCTAAAGAAAGAGAGGTCAGATCTAAAGAAAATAGGTCATATCTGAGGAAAATAAATCAGATCTGTGAAGAAAGAGGTCAGATCTGCAAGAAAAAGGTAAGATATGTAATCTATGTGCTTTGATAAAGGTAAGAATAGTTAAAAGTCTTAGATCTGGAAGCTTTGTACTCTATAGAAGTAAGATAAGTGAAATTTTTTGTTTCTAAAGCATGGATTTAGGTATGTTTGATAGATTCTATCCTAGCTTCAAAACTAGGGCATTAATAGATGAAAGAAAGTTTGATATGAATAGATCTGATAAGTATAGTGATAGATATGTTATACCTATGCATTGAAAGAATGTTTGGACTAACAAGTGGATGCAGGATCCTAGAAAGAGTTTTTTGCAGGCTAGTCACCATGATCTTGGTGCGCAGTACATAAGGAGTTGGGGAACATCTAAATGAAAAAGAGGATTAACCCTCTATTATAGTTGCAGAAGATTGGGACATCTTGCTAAGGAATGCCCTGGGAGAAGACCTAGTTGCCTCTGTTGTAAGGTTATGGACCATAAAGTATTGGATTTCCCTAGAATGATTGCTAGGCTTGAGAAGATGAATATGGAGCAAGCAAACCCTGAAGGAGATCAACAGACCAAGATTATAGCAGAAACCCAAAAAGAATCAGAAAAGATATTGCTACATATGAAAGATACCTTGAATGACCACCGACATGTTAGGATATCAGAGATCTTCAATGAAAAGGATAAAATCGAAGCAAGAATAGGGGAATTTGACATTGACTGTACTATTGATGAAGAAACACAAATGAGCATTATGCCAGAAAGAACTTGGGAAGCTATAGGAAAGCCTGCCATGATCCCTTTCCTAGGAGGAACAAGTTTCTTCAGAGGAAAGTTAGTAAACCTATGTGGAAGGCTCGCCCGAATACCTATGACTGTCAATGGAACTTCGACATAGGAAGACTTTGAGATCATTAAATTTGTTTAAGATAGTGCCCCGTTTACCATGCTCATAGGGAAACCTTGGATTGATAGAGAATGTTAAGAACCAATACTAGATATGAAAATATAATCAACACAATTACTGAATACACAATAGATCCACAAGCAAGATAGAAGAAACCACACTTTATGATTACCAAACCCTTGAGGTAGGGAAACACCATACAATGGATCCTATTATGGAAGGGATCCTCTCCTGTTCACTTGCCTCTTCGAGGGGGCTTCCTCCTATTGA
>ML793490.1:349324-360204 GCA_009831015.1 Picea engelmannii | reverse complement strand
AGATTGTTCAGGTCCATTACATTCCAACCACAGAACAAATTGCAGACATTTTTACTAAACCTCTAGCCAAGACACCATTTGAATATCTCAGACAGAAGCTGGGTGTTATCCCGTCTCACATCTAAGAAAGTCCATCCTGTTAGAGGGAGTCTTGTATTAATTGCATATCTAATACCTCATAAAAATACTGCAACAACTCAGGGGGAGAAAAGGAGTGATCCAGATCGGATGCTACAGTTGGAGATCCAAACAGATTAGCGCAGTCGTTCAGGGTTGCCATCAATGCCAAAGGGGGATATTGTTGGAAGGTTTACAGTTGGGAGTGAGCTTGTCATTGATGGCAAGAAAAGTGATGGAAAAGATCAACATGATCAGCAGTGCAGTGATAATGGAAGAGGAGGAGAAACAGTGAATGTTGTATCATATTCAGAATCCTCGATGACCGTCAGATATGAATTCAGAGAGGAGTAGCACGCAGTAGACGAGAATAGATCTCAGTTGTTCGATCTAAGCGTAGAGTCCATCCATCATTGGATCAGGGAGAACCTGCACATTCATTAAAGAGCAATGAGAAGTGGGTATACAAAATCCAGAAAGAAGGAGGATCGTCCATCTTCGAGCAGGAAACGTGGTCACAGATCAACATTTCGTTGACTAAAAAGTCAAAATAAGGAATTTTTGTATCCTTCCAACTCGCAAAATGTGAAATGGACAAATGACCTGAAACATTGGATCTAGGATCGATCGAGGATGGACGCGTGGTGAAATATCAGAGCACCACAAAGACAACATTTTGGAGTTTCGCAGATCGGGAAATCCAAAGGAAAGAGGTTCAAATTCGCGATATGATAAATCGCGAAACAATCTCGGAGTCTCGGCTATCGTGACTTGGAGCGATGAGACCCTTCATCACCGGAATTGTGAGATGCAAATTCACGATGAGATCTGGACCATCAATACACCAAGATTCTGGACCGTTGATCTAAGCTCCATCTTGGAGTCTCGCCTATCACGACTTGGAGTGACGAGAACCTCCATCTAAGGAATTGCGAGATGCGAATTCACGATGAGATCTAGATAGTCAATACACCAAGATTCTATACCGTTGATTAAGCTCCATCTCAGAGTCTCACCTATCACGACTTGGAGTGACGAGAACCTCCATCTAAGGAATTGTGAGATGCGAATTCACGATGAGATCTGGACCGTCAATACACCAATATTCTAGACCGTTGATCTAAGTTCCATCTCGGAGTCTCGCCTATCATGACTTGGAGTGACGAGAACCTCCATCTAAGGAACAATGAGATCTGAATTCACGATGAGATATGGACCATCAATTCATCGAGATCGTGGACCGTCGATCAGGGTCGATGAAGGTCATAAGTTCACGAAAATACCGAAAAGGTGAAATGGATGTATCCTATGGTCACATCGGTGGAAGATGGGGGAAGGAGCTAGTGTAGACAAGCTCCTTTTCAGAGTTTTGGGGAATGCAACTGGGAGTGTCGAGACACTTGGTCACATGAATGCCGAATTGTCGAATGTCGAAATACTAAAATGAATGCAAGATCCCATGGAGCCAATCCAACGGTGCAGATGAATTTGAGTATGATCGGAGGGCTAATGTTGCTCTTCACAGTGTAACTGCTAGAAACCATTGATGGTTTCTGCCAGAAGATTCAAAGAGACTTCTGTGTTATCGCCAGAGGAGATGAAGAGTCTCCAAGCTTCTTCCAGTGAAGGAATACTATTCTTAGAGGGGATTGACAGATGGATGAGCGTTGAAGTCTGTAACTGAAATAGAAAGGATAATCTCGACTGTGCCAGAGACGACGAGCAGTCTCAACTGCCAGAGAGGCTGAGGAATCTCAGTTGAACACCCAGTGATGATGGACACATAATGGGAACCACTAGAGAAGTTGAAGAGTTGCGATGATCAGGAGAGCACTCGAGATGTGGAGGAGATCGGCACAGTGTGAGCATGCAGAGGCATTGCACACATTGCATGCACAAGGTGCACAGAAGCTATAAGTACACGATACAGAGAAGAGATGTGGTTGTTGTTGTGATGAGGGATTCAGGAGGGCAGAAGGAGGAGAGTACAGTAGCTGAAATGCAGAGAAGAAGAATGGTGGATCAAATGGAGATGGCACATAGTGCATAACGTGAGAAGAACATAAAGCGTAGAGGAGTGTGCAGAAGACATTGATGCAGATAGAGCAGCACGGTATAGCAGAACAGTGATAAGTCTAGTAAGCCAATGATAAATATTGTATCACTGTGATAAGTTTCATTAGCAAAGATTTATATTTTTGGGTGGTAGGGAGGTGCAAGGGAGGACTGGTGTCCTCAAAGGTTCAAGTGGGAGCTTGAACACAGTGAGTTGGTGCTTCCTTCTAGTTGGTGCTAGAGAAACCAGGGAGTTGGTGCTTCCTTCTAGTTGGTGCTAGAGAAACCAGGGAGTTGGTGCTTCCTTCTGGTTGGTGCTAGACAATCCAGGGAGTTGGTGCTTCCTTCAAGTGGGTGCTAGAGAAAAATAGAGAGTTGGTGCTCTTAGCAAGTTGTAGCTTGCAAAACAGAGGTTGTAGCCTCACAATGAGTTGGTTCTCATATGTATGATAATGTAAAGAATGTAAATAATACTTATCATATAAAGAAGAAGAGGTTTTTACCCTATATGGGTTTCCTCAGGAAAATATCTGTCTCTGTGTTTCTCATATATGTGACTGATGTTGAATGTGTCATTGCTTATTTCCCTGCATTATTTTGATCATCATTTATTTCCTTGTAAAGAATTTGAAAGAAGCATAATTGTTTAAGCACGAGCACAACTGATTCACCCCCCCTCTTAGTTGTTCAACATTGACTTCATTGGTATCTATTGTTTTACATTTTCTATTAATTAATAGCATATAGTCATTGAAGTACTAACCCATTGAGTTACAGCCTGCATATATGTTGTATTATTGTTGTCTTGTTCTGGGTAGGTGTTTTCATTTGGGGCTACACTTCATTATTGGCTGTTTAGTCGGACTATCTGACCTAGGTGGTAACCTGTGAGGAGGAACTTCTACTTTAAGCTTTATACCTTTTCCTTTTCAAAACCCCAGGTTGTCGGGGACGCCTACCCTGGGCTAACCTACCTAAATAGAAAGAACCTCCCCATTGAGGTGACATTGGGTGGGGAAGGTTCATGTTATGCCAGTTTGGTCTCTATCCTTTAGCCTTTGACCTAAACTACAAACTACATGATAACATTTTGGCGCCGTTGCCGGGGAACACTAAGTCAATATTCCTCAACGACAAATATTTTGGTAAGCCTTGCATCAAAGACCTTTCTCTTACAAGCTTACCTGGCGACTCCACTAGACTTTATTTCCCCTTTCTTTGATAGTTTCAAGTAAATTATCTGGCGACTCCATCAATGATGACCCGTAGCGGGCGAAAATACTCAAATCCCTCTACGGTGGCCACTATCACTCTAACAAGCTCTGCACCTCCAGTTAATCCTGATCCTCACAAATGGTCTTACTCAAAGAGTTTCAACTATTTTGACTTTAGCAACATCCAAGGGGGGCTGCATGACTTACCCAAGGATGCAAACTCTTGGCTACCTTTCTTCTTAGGAAAGGGCACCCCTGGAAACTCGCATTGGACCCATTTATGCGATAGTTTTGATTTTCATTTGGCTGGTCAAGATCACCCGGATGTCTTCATGAGGTTCTTTGAAAGTTCCCTTATAGGGGATGCTAAAGTTTGGATTGATGGGTGTCCTAAGGGAAGCATAAAAAACCCTGAAGAACTACAAAAGGCCTTTAAAATAAGGTGGTGTGATAGTGAACATTCACAGGACTCCTTTTCCAAATACTTTAGCATTTGAAAAGGACCCTGTGAGAGTGTCAGAGATTTCAATGATAGGTTCAACCTTCTCCTAAAAAAGGTCCGATCAAATGTGGGCTCAGAATAAGCCATCATCGATCACTTCTCATCCTCCTTAGAGGGAACCCTGCAATTCAATATTAAGGATCGGTCACCAACAACTTTAGAAGAAGCACAAGACCTGGCCTTTCAGATTGAAAGGAATCTTGAATTTGATGATTACATTCATCAAAGAAATATTACACAAAATTGCGAACTATGGGATCTTGGTAATGAACCTATGGTGAAGCCCAAACCTCCAAGGATCCTCCAAGTCGAACTCGCTCCCACTAAGAGGAAATGGAGCCTTTCCCATGAAAGTGTTGTTCCTCCCCAAGAACCCCCTTTGAAAAGGACCCATCCGGAGGATGAAGTTGAGGTTGTCTTACCCAAAAATGTTGAACCAAATCTTCCTAAAGACTTCTCTCTTTTTATCCACCAAGTGGGACACCCTGTTCCTAGAGTTTGTAAGTTCACACCTTTTATTGTCTCCCTCTGAGTCAAAGACTTTCTCCTTCACAACTATCTTCTGCACCCAAGTGCCACAACCAAAATAATGACAGAAGAAGTTATGCATCAATTAGGTCTGAGAATCTCACAAGCAAATACCGGAGATAACTTCGCAAAAGGAATCATTAACAACCTCGAGGTGGTATTTGACTCCTGCCCCAGTGCTCCTTTCTTGATAAATGTGGTCATCATAGATGATGTAAACAATTTTGGGATTATTATTCACAAAGACCTCATAGAAAACTTGAATGAAAACATTTACAAGAAGCAATCCAGAGCAACTATCCCTCATCCTGAAGGGGGATTTTTCACCATCTATAATGAGCCTTTTGTTGGCTCACTAGTTGAGACCCCTGATGAGGCAAGTGACCAACTTTTATGCATCAATAGTGGCCTTAATGATTGGTTCATTCAGTAAGGGAAGTTGGATATGGACACCTTTGAAGAGACAGAAGGAATCTAGACCTTGGAGTTCGATGGGTCACACTAAAGCTCTGGATCAGGCGCTGGAGTAGTTTTAACAACTCCTTCAGGTGAGGTCTTTCACCACTCATACAGGCTAGAATTTTGTTGCACCAACAATGTGGCTGAGTATGAAGCTTTGATTCTAGGATTCAATATAGCACTTGACAAAGGTGTTACAATCCTGGAAGTAAAGGGGGACTCAGACCTCATTGTGTCGCAAGTTTTGATGAGATTTTCCACTAAAAATGAGAAGTTGAAAAAGTATCGAGATGTGGCTCAAACCCTTTCAAAATCCTTCAGAAAGGTATCGATCGAAGTTGTTCCCTGAGAAGAAAACCATGTGGTTGATTCTTTGGTTGTCTCAACCTCTACTTTACAACCATGTGAAGGACCTTTTCACCACCTATGCAAGATGGAGGTTCTTTTTAGGCCCTCTGTTCCCGACAATTTGGAGCATTGGCAAGTGTTCAAGGATGATGATCAAATTATTAGATTCATGGAAAATAGCAAGGAATTTACCGATTTTCAAGTTGCTTTCCTAGAAAACTCTATGGATTTAGAAGTCATCAACCTGCAAAACAATACCTTACCAAAGGGTTGTATTCCCCTAGAAAACCTTTTTGACAGGTATGGTGTTTTCAAGGGAAAGAGAACCAATAAGCAAGTTGAAGAAGCCCTGGAATTAAATATCGGTACAGAGATGGACCCAAGGATGGTCAAGATAGGAAAGGGGACCACCGAGAAAGAAATAAAGGAGATACTAGTGCTCATCATAGAATTTAGAGATTCCTTTGCTTGGAACTATTATGATTTGAAGGCCTATAGGGGGGATGTCATCCAACACGCCATACCTTTGGTAGAAGGAGCCAAGCCATTCCAACAAAAGCTAAGGCATATCAACCTGAAGTTGTCAAGCCAGATACAAAAGGAGCTCCAAAATATGGTTGACATTGGTATCATATCCCCTATCAGGTACTCTTCTTGGATGTCAAACTTGGTAGTTTTTCGGAATAAAAATGGTGATATCCGCCTGTGTATTGATTTCCACAACCTCAACCAGTTGTCTTTGAAGGATAATTATCCCCTCACAAACATGGAACACTTGCTTCAGTGGGTCATAGGGGTAGGGATGATGTCTATGCTAGATGGGTTCTCGGGGTACAACCAAGTCTTACTCAAAAGGGAGGACCAACTCAAAACTGCATTCACTATACCTTGGGGAACTTTTATGTACGTAAGGATGTCATTTGGTCTTATGAACATTGGTGCTACTTTTCAGAGAGCAATGGACTTTGCCTTCAGAGACCTTATACAAAATATCATAGAAATTTACCAAGATGACCTTACGGTTGTGTCCAAGGATAGGAAAGACCATCTCTCCCACCTTAGGATTGTTTTTTAGCGATGCAGAAAGTATGGTATCTCACTGAATCCTAAGAAGTTTGTTTTTGGGATTGACGATGGAAAATTGTTGGGACACGTGGCCTCACAAGGAGGAGTCTCCATTGATCCTAAAAGAGTCCAATCAATAAAGGATGTCTTCCCTCTGGCCAACAAGAAATCCCTGCAATCTTTTCTCAGAAAATTCAACTTCATCTGCAGATTTGTGCCAAATTTTGCAAAGAGGATAAAACCTTTAAGCGCTCTACTGAAAAAGGATGTTGCTTTTAGGTGGGGAGATGAGACCAACAAATCTTTTGAAGATATCAAAAATTCTATCTCCCAAGCCCCTGTCTTGATTAGTCCTGATTTTTCACAAGATTACATAATATTCTCATTTGCATCCCAGGATACTATTGCAGGTGTCCTGATGCAAAAAGACATTGATAACTATGAACATCCCGTAGCCTTTATGAGCAAGGTCCTAAGAGAATCAGAGTTAAACTACTCCATCATAGAGAAACAAGCCTATGCCTTGGTCAAATCCCTTAAACACTTCAGGAACTACATCGGTTACAATAAAATCAAGGCTTATGTCCCATACCCAGCTGTGAAGGACGTTTTATCACAACAAGACTGCATGGGTACTCGAGGAAAGTGGGTTTCCAAAATCCAGGAGTATGACTTAGAAATAAAACCCACCAAGATAATAAAAGGACAAGGTTTGTCCCAAATGTTGACTGAAAGCAATCAGGAAGCCATACAGATGGGTGAGAATGAGAAAGTAAATGTAATGATCAGTGAACTAGAACATGACGAGTGGTATTCCGATATCGTTTATTATCTAAAGAACTTGTCTTGCCCTGATCATTTAGTGTATTACAAGAGAAGGGCTTTGATATTGAGAGCTATGAAATATTTCTTGACTGAAGACGGACTTGGATGGAAAAATCCTAATGGCGTTATACTTCGATGTGTAAACAAGGAAGAGGCAAAGAAGATATTGGAAGAATTGCACTCTGGGCATTGTGGTGGACATTTTGTTGCTTGTACTACTGCCCATAAGATATTGAGGGCCAAATATTATTGGCCAACACTCTTTTTAGAAACTTACCATCACGTTCGATCTTGCAAATCGAGACTCCCAGCGCAGCCCTTGAAACCGGTGGTAGTAGAGGCACCCTTTCAGCAATGGGGTTTGGATTTTTTTGGTGAATTGAAAGACAATTCAAGTAATGGCTATCGGTGGATCATAAGAGCTATAGATTATTTCACTATATGTGTTGAATCAATTCCTACAAAAAAGGCCACCGAGGAAGTAGTCATGAACTTCTTGGAAGATCGGATCATAACTAGGTTTGGTGCCCCTTCTAAGATCACTACGGATAATGCCAAAGCTTTTAGCTCCTATGCTCTGGTAGAATTTTGTTTCAAATATGGCATTACCCTATCCCATTCCTCCAACTACTACCCACAAGGAAACGGATTATCAAAATCAACCAATAAGAACCTCATGAATATTCTAAAAAAGGTTGTCAGAGAAAATAAAAAGTCATGGGATAGCAAAATAAAATATGCAGTATGGGCAGATCAAATAACGAAAAAAACTTCCACAGGGAAAACTCCTTTTGATATAGTATATGGACTCGAAGCGAAACTTCCTGTGAACCTCCAAATCCCTATCCTTCGGTTTTCTCGACAATACACCACAGATGCAGAAGCAATCCAAGGAAGGATCAATCAGCTGATAGAACTAGATGAGACACAGAGAGGTGCCTTGGGTCAAATGACGAGAAACCAAGAAAATATAAAGAACACATTTGATCATAAATCCAAGGAAATAAATTTCACCAAAGGAGATCTTGTCCTGCTATGGGATAAAAGAAAAGAAAATCTTGGTATGCACAAAAAATTTGACAGCCTATGGGGAGGCCCTTATAAAATCATGGGTTGTGCAAGTACGAATTCTTTCAACCTAGAGACCATGGAAGGAGAAATTATGAAACTGCTAGTAAACGCTTTACATATCAAGCGTTACTACCCTCCAGACACTTGACTCCACAGGTAAGTATAGATAGGTAGGAATTTTTCCGTGTATTATACCATTGGCATTTCATGCTAGTTTGCTTCCTCACTTGCATATTGATTGTTTTATTTCAGTCATATACATATATTATATTTGTGGGGTGGAAATACCACCCCACCTTTGTTACTAATGCCTTTTTTTATTCTGATCAGGTCTACAGGTTTATGCCAGAGATGTTTAGGTTCTCATGCACTCTATGGTGAGCACATGTCCCCGAGTTGGAGCCAGATGTTATCCCCAATTTCTAGGGATAACTAGGAGATCATGTCTCGAGGCCCACAGGTCCTAGACATGGAGTACTGAGAGAAGGATGGACCTGAGCATGGCCCTGGAGGGCCCATATTTCTTCTTCTTCATTAGACTTGTCCTGTCATCAGCAGCAGCATCCATCACCTTCAGCTTGAACTTGTATCAGAGAAGACTCTTTCTCCATGAGGTAATTGGTCCAGGTATCATGGTATGTGTCATATTTGATCATTATAACCTTCAAATATATGCATCAAATTCCTTTCATTTCTGACGACTGCTTGGATCTTACACTAACCCACTTGACCATGGTTGGGGGGATTGTACCCATAGGTTTTGGTTAGCCACTAGGGGGGATTTTGAAGGGCCATCGTCCGCTCCCATCAAATCATCACTCTTACATCTTATCTCCCACTCATCTATCCAATTCCCCTAGTCTAGACATTAGGATGACCTGTTTGTGGGGTTACACCTTATTTCGTGGGAAGAAGGGACTAAAGGCCCAGGGGGTAAAAGAAGCCGGTAAGAGATAAGAGCCGTAAAAATAAAACCTAGAGATTCCTCACCCAGGGATCCCCAAGAAGGCAATAAAAATCCTCTCAACAAGAAACAAGAGGGACCCGAAGAAAAATGACAAAACAAGACCTAGCCAAGAGGATGGGGGGTCTCATCACGAGCCATCCCATTATGTTCATGGGTACCTAGCAGTATGACATTGTCATTATCTGGTTACCATGCCAGGGCAGTGACCTTTGGTTACACGGCCAAGGGAAAGGAGGTCTCATCACAAGCCAGCCTTATCATCTCTGTGAAAGTACTTGTGGGTAACACTGTCAGCTCTGGTTACCATGCCAAGGCAGTGTCCTCTAGTTAGACCTTGAAATAAAAAGAAAGAAAAAGTAATAAAGAAAAGAAAGAATAAAGGCAATAAAGGGCTTGGAAAGAACTGCATCCATGATAGGTACAACTCACCTTCTACAAAGTCACCCACAGATAATATCACCCTGGTCTTTCACTCTACCTGTATGTCTGGACATCCTTTGACCACACCACCTCATGTTACATGGCTTGGATGATATCCTCTGGAAAATTTCCTTTTCTTATGGATGCTGGCCCAATAGGGAATTTCGTCTTTTTCTTCAACTTTGTATAGTAGGTCATTGTAATGTCTTTGAGATATTGGATGATATGCTAGGGGTTTTATGCATGCATTTGATAAAATTAATGATGAAATATGATTGACATTGCTATGATCCCTAGGACTAATGAGCCCATGGAGGGTTAAGTTTTTGATGTGCAGGATCATGCCCGATGGACAGGTACCAGCTGGACTGGTACACATGGGGAGATGATTAGCTCGAACCTCCATGGGGCTGAAGAACCCATCAAATAATTGTTGAGACCCCATCAGGGGTAGAGACAGGACAATGATTGGTTGAGCCTTTGCACAAGAGAAGAAGGAGGACGCTTTCATCCAGGATACCTTGGCTGAGCCTAGCCCAAGGGGGTTGACCCACTATAGGTGGAACGTGTCCCTTCTGATGCCCCAGGATGTCACCTAAAAGCCATGATGTCACCTCCAATGTATGGCACCATGACAGAGCATTTTGGCATGTGTGGCAAAGTTTGGAGGCCCAAAGAGGGCCAATGTTTGTCATCTTTTGCTGCTTTTTTCCCTAAAAAGGGCCAACGTCTCCCTCATAACCACTTGACGTCTTTCTTATTTCTCATTTAGGGTTTCATTTAACAGTTTAATGTAAAACAGTATGATTTTTGGTTATTAGCCTTGTCGGTTATTTTTAATGACCTAACTTTAATTAAAGGTCATGAGATGTTATATATTGAGGATGTTTTTCCCTCATTTGAACATAACACAACTCACTCACACTTGTGAGGTCTGATTTTTGCACCCTCCTAGGCTATTATTTCTTTCTAAGTGAGGTGCACTTGTTATTGGAAGGATTTTTTGGCATCTTTTGGCATTTCTCTCCAAGGAAGGTTTACAACTAGGGTTTGCACATGCTTTCTTCATGATATGTAAGTGATTTTCTTGCAAAACTTCTTAATTGAATGGTTGTAGGTTTAATTTCTTGCATTTTCTTATTAAATTGCTTATTTAAAACCCTAGGTAACAAGCACACAAGTAGGTCCTTGTTTCATGTCCCCTTAGAGAGAAATATTTCAGCCATTGAAGAAGAAGGATTGAGCCTAGCCTTTGCTACACTCATCTTGCTTCTTCCCTTAAGCTAGCATTGAATTTTATAGGTTGAAA
>ML793490.1:327139-349312 GCA_009831015.1 Picea engelmannii | reverse complement strand
TCCTAGGCCTAGGTTATCTACACCTAGGGCCATCATCTTCTAGGGTTTGAAAGCCTTGTCTTTACAACACTTTCTCTCACCTCATCCTTTAGTTAAATTTATCATTTATGCTAGCCGTTTTGCCAAGTTGACCTAAGGAAGGAGGAAAGAGCACGAGGCCTTGCTTAGGAAACACCAGAGTGAACCTATTTCCCCTAGGGTTTTGATTCTAGGGCTCTACCTTTGCAGCACCTTAGAACCCTTCCCTCTTGTCTTTAAGTATTCATCCTTTCAAAACCTTGTGCCCTTATCTTGTTTGACTCCATATACCCTAAGGCACTTATCTCTAGCCTCCAACGTTGAACTCTTAGTGTCCAAAACAACTCTCAAAACTTTGAATTTTGAAACCCTAACTAACAAACTAACCTAATTAAGGCTGACGTCACAATTGGTTATCTCATCTTGACGTAGAAATTGTTGAATATAGGCAATTAAATGATGATTTAAAGCATTTATTGAGTAAAGTGTTGGTTGGATACATTGTTGGCTTGATCATCTTGATAGTTATTAATGAATTGATGCTTTTTCCATAGCTAATTGATGAAACATTGACTTAATTGGTATCTATTGTTTTACATTGCCTATTAATTAATAGCAGATAGTCATTGAAGTACTAACCCATTGAGTTACAGCCTGCATATATACTGTATTATTGTTGTCTTGTTCTGGGCAGGTGTTTTCATTTGGGGCTACACTTCATTATTGGTTGTTTAGCCGGACTATCTGACCTAAGTGGTAACCTGTGAGGAGGAACTTCTAATTTAAGCTTTATACCTTTGCCTCTTCAAAACCCCAGGTTGTCAGGGACGTCTCCCCTGGGCTAACCTCCCTAAATAGAAAGAACCTCCCCATTGAGGTGACATTGGGTGGGGAAGGTTCCTGTTACGCTAGTTTGGTCTCTATCCTTTAGCCTTTGACCTAAACTACAAATTGTGCGATAACAGGAGGGATTCAAGAGATCTCGGTCAATCCGTATATAGGTGTTGTCTGATGCGCTACCACTCGAAAGGGTACCAAAATGGGTTACAAGGGTGGCCAAGAGATGTGTGCTTAAGTACCACTTGTATTTCTTGTGTGTATGAATCCCCAACCACGGTTTTATGCATGTAATGACAGATCTTTGTAGCTTAAATATGTCAGAATATGTCTCTACCCTGGAAAAAAAAATTAACCCAAAATTTTCAGCCAAGGAAGGTGCTCTGATACCACTTGTAATATTCCAAATATAAAATAGTATGAATTACGGAAATAATTAGCTAGAAATGGCATATAAACAATGATATAACCAGAACTAACCACAATAATACCAGAATAATATCGTAATAACACCAAAAAGAGAACTTTGATTATTGAGAGAAATGTTCACTTGCCTCTTCGAGGGGGCAACCTCCAACAGAGAATAGCTCTATTACAATAATATCCAAGACAAAACTTCTCATACCCTCTACTCTTTTTTATACTAAATATTTATATCCAAAAGAACAATCTAGAGGAAGATCCTTCTATAAGAGGAATCTTCTATTAGGTCTTCTTACATTTGACTCATTCTTCCTTATTGTTAGGCCTTATTAATATTGACCTTTATTACAAGGAAATATATTATTCTACCTACGTGAGGGTTTAGGTCCCTAACAGAGGTTGTGCCCACTAGGAATGTTACCGACAAAGTGATTATAAACTTTTTGGAAACCAATAACTTTCGAGGTTCATCTACCCTATAAATCTTATAACAGATAATGCCCAAGCATTCAATTCCAAAGCCATGATTGAATTCTATGGAATCCATATCATCGCCTTGGCACATTCCATGCCCTATTATCCTCAGGGGAATGGGTTGGTTGAGTCATCAAACAAGACTCTGATCAGGATCATCAAGAAAATTTTGAATGAAAATAAGAAATTTTGGGACTTTAAAATTAAGTATGACTTGTGGGATGATAGGATTAGCACAAAGAGATCCTTGGGAGCCTCACCATTTCAGCTAGTCTATGGGATAGATTTTTTCTTCCCCACTTAGCTCGGTCTACCAGTTTTGAAATTCTTACAGGAAGAAATGGAGGAGCCAAATGATATCCAGAGGAGAATCGTTCAGATCATATAGGTTCAACAAAAGAGAGAAGCATTGAGTCAGATCATTGAAGCATACCAAAGTAAAATCAAATCATCTTTTGATGAGAAAACCAAGAAGGAGATCTTTCGAGAAGGAGACCTAGTCCTGAGCTGGGATGCCAGAAGGGATGCAAATTCCAAGCATGGTAAGTTTGATAACCTCCGGTTTGGTCCTTTTAAGGTGGTTGAGTTTCTGGAAAATAACACATTTGTCTTACACAATCAAGATGATACTGAAATTTTCGGAGGCCCGATAAATGGGAGATTCCTGAAACATTAGTTATCTTGAAAGACTAAGGGAAGATCCCTCTTGTACCATAGTTTCTTTCCTTTTTTCGTATTCATTTGAATAATCTCTCCATTCATGCATTTGATTTTTGTTAGTTTGTGTGTGAATAAAGACTCCATATCCCAACAAAGGCACTGGTGTGTAGTTGTCATTTTAATTTCAATAAGATGCATGGATGAGAGATAGTAACAGATATACATGGCTGGTAGACAGAAACAAAGGTAAGAGAAGGAAGGTGGGAGAAATTTATTTAATTCCAAGGCATTGATTTGTTGTTCTTAGACCTCACAGGGAAGTGTTATCCCTAGTTGGAGCCAATGTTGAGACCTAAGCCTACACCCCTTCCTCTCCTCCCTCTTTTCCATATGCCTTCATAAAAATTATTCCTCTTCTAGTTGGTTAAGTCAGTTTCCCTCTCTAAATGACTTGGTTTTTATCATTATCTTTCTTGATTGATTCTTTGCGCAAATTGTTTCTATTTTCTTGAAGGATAATTACATGTCGTGATTTGGTTCGAAATACTTTTCATCATGTTTTTCATTGATTGAGTGTGCAACAAGTCCACCAAGTATTTTTTATGTGTAGGAGACATCCAAGACTACCAAGTCCTTTGTATGCATAGTAAGCTTCCACGGGGAACGCCCGTGAAAAGAACG
This sequence comes from Picea engelmannii, assembly GCA_009831015.1. Classification (NCBI taxonomy): domain Eukaryota; kingdom Viridiplantae; phylum Streptophyta; class Pinopsida; order Pinales; family Pinaceae; genus Picea; species Picea engelmannii. The sequence goes on along the minus strand of ML793490.1, from coordinate 346,219 downwards.
TGACAATTTGAAGAATTCATTTTCGGGCCTGGATTGTGAAAATAGACAAGTTAAATTTCAACGGTGGAGATCCAACAGGTCGATCAGATCAATGGCTCTTGCACATTCGAGGTTCTAGAAATTGCATGAGGTTTAATCGAAAGAGTTACACATAAGCCACTCCGCAACTTTGGCGCCGAAAAGTTCGAGCTCATCTTTGTCAAAAACTCTTGAATGTCGAACTGTCACATCACTTCAGTGATCATCCTCCGAGGATTTCCAAGCACAACACTCAAAAAATCTTGAATGTCGAAACGTCGGCACCACATTAGAGACAGTGACATAATGGCCACATCATCCGAAGTGCCGAAGGTTGAAACCCTGAAGTTCTTAAGTTCCTTTCACATAGGTCTTTCCTCAAGACGAAATGTGGCACATGCCACCTGGAAATCAGTCATGATGATGACATGCGACACTCATTTCAGAAACCTTTGGTTACATCATCTATGCATTTTCGAGTGACACATGTCACCCTTCTTTATACAACACATCAATGATATGACATCAGACTGCCACATCAGATCTAGAGGATCATCCATCTAGGATGTTTTAATTTAAGACAACCGTGAACCCCCAAACTGCCATGTCACTCTGGGAGGTCATTTGTCTAGGATATATCCCATACTCTACATTCAGAAACTCTCCAAGAGACGAAGAGTCGATGTCCCAAAGTGCCACGTCACTCTGCTAGTCTTGTCCTCTGGGAGTTATAGATACTTTTCGTTTGAAAGCCCTGAACCCTGAAGAGATAGAGACATGTAGTGCTCATCTATGCTGATATGTAGCATTCATCCATGGTGACACATGGAATTCATAAGTCATCGACACATGGAACTCATTTCGATCATTTTTAGCACGCCATTTTCCCCATTCCAGGTGACACGTGTCACCCTTATTTTCATGACACGTCATCGATCATGAAGTCACAGCCACCACGTCACTCCAGGGAAATTTCCTCTGGGATAGTTTGATCGAGAGCTAACACAGTTTCCAAAAGAATCAGAATGCAGAAACTCCTGAAACGCCAAATTATTAAAGGATAGATCCTGGGTTAATTAAGATAAACATGGTTAATGACTCTGGGAGTTTATCACTCCAGGGGATTTCAACTCGAAGCGAGAACATTTCTATGAATCGTCGAAGTGTCAGACCCCTGAATAGTTGAAGTGGGTCACGAACTGCCACATCACTTCACAACATTGTCACTTTGGTATATTCTCAAACTCAATGTTCACAGTCTCAAACTCCTGAAATATTTAATGATTAAAGTCTTAATATCTGGTTAATTAGCATAAGTGGTGGTCAATTACTTCGGGCCTCCAGGAGATATGAATATTATGTGTTCCAAAACTCCCAAACATCGAATTCCTGGGGTGGCTTATCTTCTTTAATGGTATATTTAAAAGTTTGAAAAGGGTGCCAAACCAGGGAACGCCAAGCCAGTCTGTTGAGCGCTCAACACACCCTAAAAGATTTTATGAAATTTTTTTCTTCTTTGGGTACCACTTGTTTTATTTTGTTCTGCTTTCTAAATTGAGTCCATTGTGGAGGGATCCCTAATTTCATTTTCATGTCTCATCATCAATCAAGTTGTATTTATTTAAACCTGTCAAAGTGAAACATTTGTGTCTAAAAAGAACCTAGGATTTTAATTAAGAATCTGCAGCTAAAATTGTGACCCACGCGCTTATGTTCGGCATCGGAAAAATACGAGCAAGTGAAATGACCACATAGTAACAATAATCATCAATCGTCTATGTATCATCAACATCGATAAAAAAATGGAGTAGATTTGCGTTGGTTGTTCGCAAAGAAGATTCAGGAAATGTTTGGTTTCCCATCGGTGTCAGAAAAATATGAGAGGGATAAACATTGACATGGGCCATGCTGAACCTTCGATAGCCAATTACTAATTTGTTTGTTCGGGGTCAGTGAAATTTCAAATATTTAAATCATGGAAAAAATTTCTCATTGACACATTGTTGATCACCGATCCCCGATGAATTTTTGACATTGGCAAGTTTCGAAGGGGGTAATCTGGGAACACTTGTTTAAACTTATCATTGATCATCAATCCTTGATACTTTTTTCGACATAAGCAGGGTAGGATTTTTTGTTAAAACACCTATCTAATGAAAATCCTCGATTCCAAATAACACAATTAAACAAAGACGCCAATCTCAATCGCCACGTGTCTTTGCCGCGTAGACATTTCATATGGCCTAGTTTCATCTCGAGTCACCTTAGGTTTCCCTGTGTCATAGTCACACTTATAAGTCATCATTTCCACATCATCATTGTATGGAAATATGGATCGGCATCAAAGTTATTTCCAAAAGATATCAATAAACATTTTCTAAATAAAAGCGTCAACTCCCGACCCACCTGTAAAATTAGCGGAACGATGGGACATTTTCAGCACAAAATAAGATCGGATTATTCCATTTAATAGGCCAATTAATGTTTCTCTCTGCATACTTTGTTACCCCATGCACCGATTGAACAAAGGGAATTTGAAATCGTTGATGAACCACTTTATAGACTGCACCTGTTCCGTCAAACAACGACTACATTTAAATATCGAGCATAATGCAGATTTGGCGAAATATTTTGTAGAACCGCACATACACCTCGAATTGAATAACTAATGCGATAAGGTAAGTATTATCTTCATTTAAATCACTAAGACAGCTTCGAACACCTACATTTTGCACACAAGTTTCTCATTTCCAGAGCAGTCAAAGAAGCGAAGAGAGTGTCTCAATAGTTGCATTTGATTCTCAAAATTTCAAAACTAGGTTAAGCTAGTGCGAAGAAGAGGTATGTATTAATTTTATCATTTAGGTGGTCACATTTTTATGTATCAAATTCTATCTACAAAATGGTGTCTAATGTTGTTCTCTCTAAAGGAAAAAATGCCTCCAAGGAAGCCAATGACCAGATGCTCTCCAAGGGCACAAAAATTAAAGGAAGCAGAGATTGGTGAAGGATATTCTCCTGGCGTTGTGAGGTAGTTGGAATTTTCTACCAGAGCGGAACCAGTCATCAAAACATCGACTAAGAAAGAATTTTCTCAACCCCCTGCTTTTGGAGATACAAAAGAAACCACTGGATCAAATATGATGCTCCCACAATGGGTAGATTTGTTCAATAGAATTAATAGGGAAGATTACTTGGAGTTTATCCCCCACAATGACCAATATGTAAGGGAACTCAACAACCAGATTTTTCCCTACATTGAGACTCTGGGTTGGATAATCGATCATGCAGACACACAAAGGTGCCTAATCAATGATGAGAATGGTGGATGTGTTGGAGTTTTTCTACCGACAGAGGTCGAAAAATATCACAAGATTAGGGACCTAGAGGAGCGTTTGAACACATATTTCATAGTGAATTTATATGAATTCTATGACACCAACCGATTAATGCTCTCCTGGTGGAAGGAAGACAATAAATTCACAAACAGGAGAAATGACCGGTAAGGTACATCGAATCTAAGGGATCCATATATCTACTTAATGGCTCTAATTTGTCGATTATACGAGGAAAAGGATTGTGCTAAGTTCTCAGAGGCATGGATGCCCTTGGAATACACTATGGCTATTTCTAGGAGTAGCTTCAATCGGGGAGAAATCATCTCCAAGCAATTGAGTGCTAGTATATTGCAGGCTCAAATACCAAAGGAGGGAGAAGTGCCCACTTTTCACATGGCTTCATATCTTCCAGACGTGATCTACGCAAGGAATATATTCACCGACATGAATCTGAGATGGCACATTGCAGAGATACATGTACATTTCTACTTCAGAATCTTGTGGGAAAACAAGTACAAGAAATCATATGCTCTCATTTGGGATGAATTCATAGCTCAGTTTTATTTCATTATTTTAAAAACATAATGACCAAGACTGTCTGTAGTAGCCAAGAAAATGATTTCAAAAGTAGGCCATTGGTACCTAGATGAAACCACGACCTATATCAAGGTGTTCAGAGCCACTGACACACCACATTTACTCCTCTTTCGCATCCCAAACCATCTCGTTGTAGGAGAAATATATTACCAGACCATCCTACAGGGCTATAACAACACTTTGGTTAAGGACAAGAAACAAGCGTTCATACCCTATGGCTTCCTTGTAGGGTTTTGCATAGTGAAGGAAACTACGCAAGATAAACAAGAGGGTTTGAGCCAACTGGAATACAAGTTCCCGACATGCCAATTTCGCAAGAATGACCCTAAAGGCCTAGTTCTCCAACATGCATCACAAGTCTCTTCCTGTTGGCCATATGCACATGATAAGTTTGATGACGAGATTTTTACAGAATATGATCAGGACTAGGAGGAGGTACTACAGAGAAAACATAACCCAAACATGACTAGGTTCAAAGATATGAGTATGGATGAGTAAGTTGAAACAATAGAATAAACGGCTCAAGAAGATCTTAGGGTTAGACACGAAAACAAAGAAACAGAAGCCATAGAGGCACAAAGGAGGGGAATGTTGTTAGTAGAATAATCCCAAAGAGTCATCTAGCAACTAGAGAATGATCCTCAACTAGTAGAAATGATGAAGATCACCCCGACCGACCCAATAAATGTCGGAGAGGAGCTAAATGGCTCAGATTCAACCCCACTGGAGGAAACTGTCGGTCTATAAAATCCTAGAGTTCCATCACCACAGGCCATATCGTTGGTGACCAATCCAACCCAACATGAGATTCCAAGAACACCAGGTGAAATGGGTGTGCCTAATAACCTTTTTGATCTAATAACTATCTATGATGATGAAGAGAGTTCAGAGGTCTCTCGTATAAATCTGATACCAATTACAAAGGAGAAAGAGCCAAGGGGAGCATCTTCTCCAAGTCTCGATGCATCAATTCCAAACCCTCTGTAGGGTGACCATGACACCAAAATTATCTTATAAAATGAGCCTCTCGACCTATCGAGGACCCCGAAATACATCTCCAAGGAGGAGCTAGGTTCAGGTGGACAAAAAGAGATATTGCAATAGCCAGAGATCGACACCTCAACAGTCAATCACCAAGTAAGTATTGAGCATGTTATTGTCCTTTCAATTTTTTTTGATACCTCACTAGCCAATGAACACCACATGGAGCTATAGCCATTGGAACATATGGAAGTTTCCCCTATAAAATAAGTACAAGGATCGGTCCTAGAAAAATTACATATAGAAGGAATCTTGGGAAACACTCTAACCTGGGGAGACCAACAAATCCTTGAGCCCATTGAGGAATTTGTTGATATAAAAGTGATTTATTACGATAGGAAGAGGAAATCCATCATGAGTAGGACCACCAAGAAAATAAGACTCACTCTGGATAGATCGATTCTCATCACCACAAAGGATAAGTTGCTTAGCATAGAAAATTTGAATACATCTAAGCTGATAGGCACAGGAATGGATATCACTGATGCCACACTGGATCAATCAAAGTGAGATGAAAATAAACTAGTCACCTCACAAAAGGAGCTATACCATCTGCGCTATATAGAAAAATATTACCAAGACTCAACGCAAGCCACAGTTTTTATGAAGATTGAGTTCCAAGATGCATATGAAAATTTCACAAGCGAAAGACATATTTTCACTGCATGTGTAGTTGATTATCAATAAGATACCCTTATGGCACTGGAAACCTAAAAGGACATGGAGAGATGGTATGAAAGGGCATACCAAGTTGTAGAACGAATCGATTACATAAGTGCAGTGCAGAAGGGTCGAGACATGGAGGATCATGGCATTCGAGTGTTTATGGATAGCAACATCTACCAGATTAGGAAAGTAGCTAAATACTGAGTAAGTATGGCCCAGGAACCTTGGTGAGAGATACAGAAGAGGTGGTCCAAGTGTGAAAAAAGCTGGGAAAAGATCAATCGGGAGATGAAAGACATTGGCCTCCCAGAGTTCAGCTCACTCGAAGACTTTGTCAACTTGCATGACATAGTCAAACAACATGTAGAACAGGACTCATCATGGGAAGTGGATATCATGTAGGTGGAAATCATGACACTAGGTCAAATACAGAAGTTTATGGAACATTTGATCAAGGCTCATGCAGTTCTACAGCATTTAAGTGTCAAACTCATCAAACATAGAGAGCAAGCAATAGAAGTGAAGGAAACCCTTTCATCCCCAATGGACCAGCACATATTCTTGTATGTTAACACATGTAAGGATCTCTTCGTCAAGTGGTTATAATAAAATAAGAGTCATCCACTCTAGTAGAACCACGAGATGATTTCCAAAGAACAAAGAGATCAAGTGCCACATGACAATCTTTTGTTTTACTTAACACAAACTTGTAGCAGTTATTTTTAGTTAGTGATTATTTATAAATAGGGGGAATGAACTTTTATAAAGGTTCGATGGTTTTGGGGAAAAGACCCTCTTTTTTATAATTGTAAAGAATTATTTTGGAGAAACCTTAATTAAGAAGTTTTATTTAGAACCAGAGACTAATTTTTTTTTTATTCATCAAAGGCATTATGTGATTGTATTGATGAGGAACTACTTCCAACTTTTATTTTAGTCATTGATGTTGTAACGAGTAAGAGTTTCTAAATCTATTGATAAGCTATATGTTTCAACATTTTAACAGTTCTTTTGTTCTTAATGATGAAAATAAAATCGTTGTGTTAATGTTTGATTGATGGTAGAGCTAAGGAAACTATTTTTCTTGCACTCATCTTATTGGATGTGTATTTTCTTTCAATAATTGTATCTCGGTCACTGTTGAAATACCAACAAGTTAATGCATTATTGCTAGAATTGAAATATCTGTGAATATCATTTCCTGCATACTAGAGAACGAGGGTTATCCCAGGCTCAACCTTCTTAAGTAGTTAGGAATCCCTTCTATCATTTTCTTTATACCACCACACCCTACTTTATCAGACTCATCTAATAAAATAAAAGAAAAAAGAGAATGTTTAATATGAAGGATGAAATTTCATAGAAAGATATCCTATCAATCACTAAGTAAATCCCATTGATAAATTAGCTAGATCGAAAGATCTAGAGAACCATTCCACCCATCAAACGCTACAGAGTCTAATTGGGCCTCTAAGGCGGGTTTGGTTTCTATTGTTGAGTTAAAGGGATCTCGAACCCCTCAACAGAATTGACGCTAGAAGGAGGGCATGAATGAATGAATGGATAACAATATTTCTCATAATATATTTTGCATAGCCTACGGATTCAAAAAATCACACATGCATGGCTACTCCTTCTCAAGAAATCCCACATACAGAGAGTACTCCTAAAACAAGTAATTCACCCCAAAACGAGGAAGTAGAACACATATTCCATGTAATACCTTACTCTCTTCCCCATGAGGAGTTGAACCAGTTCAGAAGAATCACAAGAGCTTACGCTCAGAAAATTGGATCGTTACCCTTAACCCCATTACTTCCTTGTAGAAAACAAGTAAGCAGACCATTTGTCGATACCCTTGACCATGTTTTTGTTCACATAATATAAGACCTGATAGATTTTACCCTCACTGAGATCGAAAAAACCCTTAATCTGATCCCCAAAACACCAGCTGGTAACTAACCTGAGCTTGGCGATTTTGAATCTGACGAGGAAGGGTTTAACTTGGTATTTTAACTTGCTTGTGGGATCCATAACTAGTTGGATGAAGTTTCAAAAGTATTTCTTAGACAAATTTGCAGAAGAAACCACCACAGGAGCTTTAATGGTTGAACGGTTTGCCGCCACCATGAGTTCAAAAGAGAAGGTTAAAGACTTCAATCAACAATTTGACCACTATCCTGAAAAATTTCAACCTCAAGATAAACCTACTCAGGAGTTGCAAATTGAGGTATATGTTAATTTTCTCCCTGCTTCCATTTCCATGTTTGTGAAAAGGGCTGACAAACATACCCCAGCTGAAAATTTCGAGGAAGAAAAAATGATTGAATTCCAAATGAAGGGATGCAAAGAGGGTCAGGTCTTACTAGTTAAGAAAGAAGTTCAACCACCACCTAGGAGAGGACGTTTGTTGACTAGACCCCCAGAAAAACAAACAGAACAAGGTCTTGAAAAGGGAAGTGGGGGCATAGAAGACCTACAATGGATGATAAAGAAATTGTTGAATGAAATTGTAGACATGAAAAGAAGTGTCAAGGAAGGAAACCAAGGTCAAAGGCCCTATAAATCCTTTTTTTAAATAAACCCACCTTTCAAAGATATTGAACCTCCCCCAGCCAACTTAAATATCGACCTGGGTAATGTAGCATATTACTCTTTTTGTACGTACTATCAAGAGAAACATTCCAAAAGAGATTGTCCCCAATGGGTGCATGCTATGAATTTAATGGCCAATCAGTTCCTAGACAAAGTTTCTCTCAATCAAGCGACTCAATGGTGAACATCGTCGATCAAGAAGAAGTTGAGTCGTCAGAAGAAACAACCATGTTGTTATGGGATCCTGACTTGTTGATGCCTCTCGATGATGTACTTGAAGTTCAGGAACCACTCGTTGAGGTTTTTGTGGTGAAAACACAAAGCAAGGGTCAACCAGTCTCAAATGACCTTATCACTGTCCAATATTCAAGATGAAAACAAACAGTCGATCACTCAAAAGCACCTTTTGTCTCCCAAAGAAATCCTATAAACATAAATACATGGGAGTCACCCAAGCTAGACTACAACATATTAGAAGACTTAAATAAGTTGAAGGCTAATGTGTCGGTCATGGATATGTGTAGAATTCCCCAGCAAAAGGATTTTATGTTGCAAGCCTTAAATTCAATAGAAGCCCCTATAACAACCATTGATCTAGGTGAAGTCCCACCTCCCACAAATTTAAATAACAAAACAAATGTAAATGATTTCTCTTTGGACAAGAGAGGAAATCCTTTTGTCCCACCTTTCCTTTTAACATTTGAAGTATTCAACAGAAACCTGCATAATTGTTTAGTCGATTCTGGGGCATCCTCCAATGTCATGTCATTGTCAATCTGCAAGAAATTGAACGCAATTATGCTCAAAGGTGATAAACTCGTTATACAGCTAGACATAAATCAAGTAAAAGTTATTGGGGAACTTAAGGATGTCATGATCAGAATGGCTACCCACCCAAAATTTGTGCAAGTGATTGACATAATTGTAGTAGATATCCCAGAAGCTTTTAGACTGCAACTTAGTCAAGATTGGTCTGAGAAATTGAATGGACACTTTAGCACGGACATGGCTCACCTTTGGTTTCCACCAAAGGGAAACACCAATATGATTAGGATTGATAGGGAAAGATATCTCAAACATACTGTCACTGATTTAGAAGCCTTCAATGAACCATCGTCGGAAAATTTCCTCATTCTAGGAAACTACTCCTATGATTATGATTTAGGCAATTTTGCTCCTCTCTCGTCTGATGTACCTCTCACTCAAAACTCTGAAATGACTTTTCAAGTGAATCTACTGGAAGCAGAAGAAGAAGGAATATTCTGTCAAGAACCTCTGTTGCAAACAACAGACAAGGTATACGTAGATGAGAAAATAACTAGGCCTGAAGAAGTTGTTAAATTTCTCTCACAAGTTTGGACGTTGTACTTCGATGGGTCTAAATCACAAGAAGGGTTGGGAGCAGGATGTATCCTCATTGACCCAAAAGGGAAGCGGAATTTCTTGTCCTGCAAACTAGAATTTGAATGCACCAATAACACTGTTGAATAGGAATCTCTAGTTCATGGACTGAATAAAGCCATAGACTTAAACATTAAAGAACTGAAAGTTTTAGGGGACTCTAAAATTATTGTTAGGAAAGTGAAGAATATTATCCATTGCAATTCACCCCACTTAAGAAATTACCAACAAGAGGTGCATATACTAATAGAACATTTTGAGGCCTTCAATATTATTGTTGTTCCCAGGACAAAGAATACTCTTGTTGATTCCCTAGTCGTTGCAGCCTTGAGGTTATCCCCTTATAATACTATGAATCCTCCAGGTTCATTGTGGAAATACTCTACAAACATCAGTACCCAACAATATTTCTAATTGGAAGTTTTTTGAAGGAGATGAACAGATTGTGTATTTTCTAACCAATCAAGAGAATTTTAAGGATCTGGTTATTGATGATGAGGTATTCCAAGAGAAACTGGCAGAAACCGATTTCCACGAATAGAAGGGTGACACAGATCACTCCAATAATAAACCAAGGTTTCACACGATACCAAAATGGGTAGCCAATTTGGAGGACCTTTTTGACCTGAAGGAAAGATTTAAAGGGTCAAAGAACACAAATATAGGGAGTTCATGTCCCATATACGAGACTATGAACCTAAGAACCTCAGAAATCCCTAAGAATGTAAATCTAGGTAAAACAATGTCTAAAGAAGACAGAAAATCTTATCTCAAACTTTTTAGAGAATATCAAGATGTCTTTGCATGGTCCTACCAAGGATTGAAAACTTATGACACTTGCATTATCCAACATAAAATATTGTTAAAATATGGAGTAAAACCCTTCCAACAAAATGTCAAGAAGTACCATCCATCTCTAGAACCCCCGATGTATCAACAGTGATAGCTACCAACAACAGATTTTCAGCAGGACCCCCCGGACTCACCATTGCCGAACAAACTAGGGGTAATATTTTGTTAAAGAATTGGGAACATGATATTACTTTAAGCAAGGAGCAGGCTCAAAAAGTGACGAATTCACTAGAAGAAACCTTCAAAGTCATAAATGGTGAGTTGTTAGGGATGGAGAGTGGAGGTGACACAGAGACGCTAAGGCAGATGAATATAGAGCAGATCTCCCTCGACATGAAGGAGAAAAATGAGAGAAATTTGACGGAAACCTCTAAGATGGACAGGGTAGACATGGCTCAAATTGATGAACATTTGATTCAACCCAACGCACAACTCGGAGCCCTTGATATTGTTGATGCACATATGGGGAATAAACTTCCACAATTAGCCCGAGAGTGCTATTTTGCCGAAGCCATTTGTCGAGCAGAGCCGTCACAGCTTGTATCCCAATTCATGGATAGATGTAAGATATGCACTGAGACTATGGAAAGACAAGCACCTGGCCCTTTTTGAAAATAAAGTAGAAGAGATGGAGTGTTTTCGCTCCTCACAGCTACCAAGCGGAACTTTCACAGCTTGTATCCAGTTCATGGACAGATGTATAATATGCACTGAGTCACGTAAAGGCAGGCAGCTGGCACTTTTTTGAAAGGAGGAGTAGGGAAGGGAAAATTTGTATAAATAGATCACCAAAAGAAGAACACGGGAGGCTGGACTTTTTGGTAATGAATGTAATAGAGATTTTTCATCCGAGAAGTTAATACATGCAATTTGAAGATTCTCGATTCCGTCACGACTGTGTTACAAGTTTGTTTCGTTATGTTTTCTTGTTTCTTTTCATTTTGCTCTACATAATTGATGTGTATCACTATAAATTAGTACGACCACTACTATAGTGAAGGGATTTTATTTTTCTGTAATTGTTTCTTGTCTTTCCTCTGCACCAGCTATCAGYAGGTGTAAGACCAATTCRCATTTACADAATTTTATAWTTATTTACACTATGTCAATTATTTCTATGTCAATTTCTTCTTCTGTGTATGTGTGAGTTTTCTACTGAYAGGAACCTTACGTTACCCAYAGCTAAATGTTTTTCTCTCATTCCACATCTTTACTAAAAATAATACAGTTATGGGAAAGGGCCTTCAGTTTGCATTCCTATTMTGTTCTTCGTGCAAAAATTTCTCTTATTTCRACTGAATTGAAACAAYGTTGAAATCTCTCGTTAAATCATTCCCATACTGGTATTGTTCCTCAATGAYTGTCCCCGMAAAACCTCAACCAAATATTCAACCTAGGCTATCTAATCAAATACATATCGCTTTAAATCTTTTTGACACAATCCTTAAAACTGCGAACACCCGGGAGGAATTGGAACGTTCATGGGAAGCCATTGAACAAGATATTACTACCCAGGAACAGTTGGAAGCTAGACAGCGAGAACGTAGAAACCTTCATTAGTTTCCTACACCTAAGGTTAACGAGCTTCTTCGTATAAATCTTTAACATATTTTCAGATGCCTCGACACTGTACTTTTAATCCTTAAGTACAGACTCAGGAACAACAGGTTTGTTGTTGTCAATGGTTGTAGATTTGAAAAACTTAATGGATTATTTGTTGCTTGGATGAACACTACTTGATCCCTCTTCATAACCCAAACCAGTTTTCAACTTTGAATTCCTTTGTTGATTCGGAATGGAGGCTAATCCTTCTAAAGCTTTAATACTTATCAGATTTTGATGATATAAGGCTTGAAATTTCTCTAGATATTTTCTGATAGTCACTACTTCAACTTCAATTTTTCACCTTTTGTTTCGGCTTCCTTCAATTGTTGTTTGATGATGTAGGAGCATCCCTTCACGTTAGCAAATGTGTCAGCACGCCAACATGAAGACATGCAATGGATAAAGGGAGAGGCATTAACCCTCACATTTTTAAAATTCGAAATATGATCCAATACGGATTTTTGTATTGTAAGGTTGTAAGAGTCAGGCGATGCCTTTGTATAGGTAGTGGTTGGGGTTTCCTTAAATGGTTGCCTGTAGCAGGTCCAGATCATAGTCAAGTCTGGACATTCATTTATGAAACTTCAATGTAATAGATGAGGTTAGGTGAGAGAGGACGAGCTCACAGAGCCCCTCTTTTGTAAGGAGATCTTGTATTAGATTTCAGGGAGAGAATGATAGAGAGTCTTAGGAGACTCTGGAGATAGAATAGTTCTGAGAGAGAGAGAGAGATTGAGAGAACTGGGACTTTGTTTGATCTAGATTTTATGAGAAGAACGAAATGAATACATATTATTAACGAGTTCTTAACACAAAGTAATAGAGATACAGTAAAACTGGTTTTCTATTCAATAATGAAATAAGTTGAAACTGTAAAATGTAGCGGAAACAAGCTTGTTGGAATGGTGGAGGCTTATCTTTGAGAAGAGATGTGACGGTTGCTCTCATTCACAAGAAGATGATTACAATGAGGATCTCAAGGTATTTTTACAATAAGAAAGAATGCCAAAAACCCTAGACATCCAAAAACCTAACCCTAGGAGATGAAGCGCCAAAAGTCATGTGGGCCCCGTTTGGGTAAGTTAGTACATAACTTCCCGGGGTCGTAACTTTTGCATACAATCTTTGTTTTAGGCGTATGATAGCCCATTGGAATGGTATCGTCAAGGAGATTAATTTTGGGGGCTCAATCATGTCGTAGGAAATCATTGGGAAGCTTGATTTCGAAAACCCTTCATTTAGGCCCTCAAAATGGCCCCGGAAGTTAAAAACTGCTAAAAATAGTAAATTGCCAAAATTAATATCCACCTGGATCAATCCTCCCTCCTTACAAAACAACGGTCTCCATTGCGTTGAGTTCCCCCATCAGATGAGGAAATTTCTGTTGAATTTGGCCCCGGGTGAGCCACTTGCCTTGGTGTAAGAGTTGCCCTACTTTGACGACTCAATAAAGTTGGATCCTTTGTTGTCAAGTTCCCTTGATCTATGTGTCCACAATCTGATCATTGGATGCTTGTTGTATGCAGTCGGGGTTGATCTCTATTGGTGTCAGTTGTTCTACTACGTCTGAGGTGTCCAATAATGGTGGGAAATAAGGGCGAAGGAGATCCATGTTGAACACTGGGTGCAGGCCAAGGAAAGGAGGAATGTTGAGCTCAAAATAATTATCCCCCATGGCCTTGGTGATGGTGTACAGCCCATAACAGAGTGGGAAAATATTTCGATGGGGTCCTATAAGGCATTCGTTCTGCAAGTGCAACCAAAATTTGTCGCCCACCTGAAATTTATGTGGCACCCAATGTTGATCATGGCGATGTTTGTACTTGTCATTGGACTTCTATAGGATATCCTAAACATGTTGGTGGATGTGTTAGATATTCTCAATGAACCAGGTGTCTTTGTCAGCTTCAGTTGGAACAGGAGATGAGTCAGTCGAGGTGGCTGCAAGGGGAAGTGCAACATCTATGGGACCCAATGGTTGGAATCCCAACCCCACCTGAAAGGGGTTGTGGTCGGTTGAGCTATGCAGGGATCAGTTGTAGCTATGTTGGACATAGGGAAGGATCTCATCCCATGTGAGATGGTGCTTTGAATTATACATGCGAAGGATATGCACAATCATTTTATTTACGACCTCGGTTTGGCCATCTGTCTAGGGGTGGAAGGCCGTGGATTTGGTTAGCTTGGTGTCCAACAGTGACCAAAGGCTCAACCATAATGTGATGAGAAATCGACTGTCCCTATGTGAGACAATGGTTTTTGGGAGTCCAAAATGTACCCAGACTTGTTCGAAGAAAATCTTGGCAGTGGCCTCTGTTGTGATGCTCTTATTGCAGGAAACCAGAATCACCATCTTAGAAAAGCGATCAACAACCACAAAAACACAGTCATTTCCCCGCTTGGTGGATGGGAGGCCTAGCATGTAGTCCATTGAGATGGATTCTGATGGCCTGTTAGGAGTAGGAAGAGGGGTGTACAGGCCCTATTTCTTAGTGGTCGGTTTGGCAATAGTGTAGACAGTGTAGGACCTGATATACCTGTTTACCTCCTGTCAGAGTTTCGGCCAGTAGAAATGTTTTTGTAGCATCACCACTGTCTTTTCAATGTCGAAGTCTCCTGCCACCCGACTATAGTGGGCTTCCTAGATCAGCTTCACTCACTTGCTTGATGGAACACGGATATGGCCCAGACGACACAACAACTCATCCTGAAGATAGAAATTATCAACAACTATGTTTGCACCAAACATTTGGTAGGTGGTGGCGAAGTCTGGGTCTGCCTCATAGAGTTGGGGTCATCTAGAGGTATCATGGACGCAAGAGTCTAGCACCATGGTGAGTGTCACGACTGGTGGTCTACTGAGGCAATCAGCAATGTAATTGGTGCTTCCTA
Source organism: Picea engelmannii (assembly GCA_009831015.1). Lineage (NCBI taxonomy): Eukaryota > Viridiplantae > Streptophyta > Pinopsida > Pinales > Pinaceae > Picea > Picea engelmannii. The sequence goes on along the minus strand of ML793490.1, from coordinate 331,214 downwards.
TTTTATACTTTATGTTGAGGTGGAATTGCTGCAAGTATGTGGACCACTTTTGATGGTGGTCATTCTGTAATTTTCCTTGTGTCAGCATGAAATGCAGTGGATTATAATCAGTGTGGATGACTGTGTCCTTCCCAAGAATGTAATGTCTCCACTGGCGGAAGCTTTCACAATGGAGTTCATTTCTTTGTTGTAAGTAGGGTACTTACAGACAACATCATATAGTGTCTCACTATGATAGGCCACGGGGTAGTCGTGCTAAGTGAGAACGACACCCACAACATATTTTGAAGCATTTGTCTCGATCTCAAAGGGATGTTGCAAGTCTGGTAGTGAAAGTACTAGGGCTGAGAACAAGTGCTTCTTCGAATCATCGAACGCTTGTTGTTGGGACTGGCCCCACACAAATTTTTCCTTACCACCACCCCTGGTGATTTGGCTGACGATCCATGCAATATGGAATAATTCCAACACAAACCGGCGGTAGAAATTGGCAAGGCCCAAGATGCTCCAAAGATCAGTGAGTGTGGTTGGGGCTGGCCAGTCACGGATGACTTGGATCTTGGTTGGATCCATATGTACACCATGTTCATTAATGATATAGCCTAGGTAATGGACCCTGTCCATGCTGAAGGAAAAATTTTCCAAGTTGGCATATATCTTGTGTTGCCGCAGGGTGTGCAAAACATGTTGAATATGTTGCAAGTGTTCGGCCCAAGTCTTGTTGTAAATGAGAATGTCATCCAGATACACCACTACAAAAGTATTGGTGAATGGTCACAAGATATCGTCCATCATCCTCATGAAAGTGGTCAGAGCATTTGTCAAACCAAAGGGCATGACCAACCATTCAAAAAGGTCTTCCTTTGACTTGAAGGCAGTCTTCCATACTGTTAGGATATTTAGACACTTAAGAGTTATTAAGATCTACTTGGTCTATTGTGTCGTTAGGTAAAATTGTGTTTTCTAGTCTGTTTCTTTATTATGCATTAGTATGCATTTGTACTTAGGAAATCCGATAGTTACGATATGTTCCCGACATAGAGTGATCTGACGGTTCATACTATCATCGATCTTAATGGCCATTGATCCATGGATTAACACTCGATTGGTCCATGATATCTATTTAAAGAGAATGGAGGGTCATTTGCCAACGATCGATTGTGAGAAACTCTCTTGTAAAATCTCTCTGTAATCTTTTTCTTTGCATTAATAAACTGCTCTAAGTGGTTGCGTTGGTTGGGGCCGTGGATGTTTCCCCGTAGGGGTTTTACCACGTGAAAACATTGGTGTCTTGATATTTGATCTGGTTATGTGAGTGGTTACTGAAGGTTTTTTTCCTTTGTTAGAATACCTATGTTGTCGAACATGGTATCAGAGCCTGTTTGAAGACCCGCTCCTGTTGTAGATCGAGATCATGAAGCCGAGTTGCCTCATCTCCACATTCTATCATTTATGTACATTTTTGGGCTGAAAGGACTATTCCATTGCGTCCGGAGCACTCATTTCAGTCAGGAACATTTTTCGTTTCACTCGAAAAGGTTTATGTTTTCCCAAGATACAGCCATTACAGTCAAATCCGAAGGTATAAAGTTTGAATACGCATTTTTTTTAAATTTTTGCAGAGTAGTATTTTGGTTTTATTTTGGTTTTGTTTTATTTATTTCCGGGTTGCTACTCTTTTAGATCTGCATATTCCATTTGCCCCGCACTCTGGGTGATCTCGGAAAATCAGAAACAAATAGGAAAAGGTGCATCTTCCGGGTAAGCTAACCAAGATCTAACCCTTGTTGTCATCGAGAAGCGAAATTTTTTTCTTGTGTGAAAAGAGTTTTTTTTAGCAAGCTCTCCAAGGCCGTCTTCCAACACAACAACAACAACAAGACCCCCAATCCTCCTTTTGAACATTACAATATGTTTTGCTAGATCATTTAGTTAAAAATTGTCTTATTAAGTAAGAGGTCTTGAGTTCAAGTCTCTCTTTTGTTACCTTTTTTTAAAAAGTTCATGCTAAAATTGTAAAGTGTATTTCACTTCAAGTATAAAAGTGAATCACTATAAGTAGCTTTAATATTTTATTTTAGAGTTATTTATTTTGCATGCAACTTTTCTGTTATAAAGTAACTTCATTGTAAAAGTGATCCCCACTTCTCTTTATAAAAGTGGGTCACTTCATAAAGCAACTTACACAGTCACGTGGTCATTTGGTTACCAATTGTGCATTTTTTTTAAAAGGGCATAACTCTAACATCAGAAGTCCGTTTTCAGTGCTGTTTTTTTTAAACTGCATAACTTTTCGAGCTCTTTCCATCCAAATCATCATTTTTAGTTTTTAAATCCACATTATCTGCATATTTAATATATCTTCTACAAGTACTGTCTTGCTTACCAGCAACAACTACTTCCAATGGAAATCTCATATGGAAGATTTATTAAGAAGTAAAGGCTTGTACCAGATTACCTTGGGAAAGGAAAAAGCACACACTGATGTTGATAAGAAATCCAAGTGGGATAATAGGAATGACGAAGCACGTGAAATAATCAGAATTTTCATCTCTCCTRATTTAAGGTACCACCTTCAAGATATTGATGACCCCAAAGAAGCTTGGGACACGATTGAATCTSTGTTTGGTAAACTCAATATTATTCGAGCACAACAGTTAGAAAATCAAATATTGACCTTGAATCCAAATGATTTTTCTTTCATTGGAGAYTATCTATCTAGGTTTAAAACACTCTGAATTTTATGTGAAGAATGTAAGATAAAGATGGAGGAAGAGCGTTGCATCTATCTTATTCTTTCTAAGTTAGGTAGTGCATATTTTGTGTTTGTATCTACCTTTTATGCCATGAGAGAGGCTCTAGGGGAAGAAGCTTATGAAAAACCCAGTCTTGATTCATTTTGTGCTTCTTTGATTTGAGAGGAATATAAGCTTGTACAATTTGGAGTGATCAACACTACAAGTCCCTCCAACAAAGCCTTAGTTTCCYGACAGAAAGATAAACCCAAGTATCCCAAGAAGCAACATCCTCGCAACAACAAAAAATAACAAAAGGGTCCCAAACCTACTTAGACAGCTTCAGCTCCTACTGGTAACAAAGGAGAAAAATATAAAAGTAAGAATAGTAACAGACATTGCAACTTTTGTGATAAACATGGTCATGATGAGTCCAAATGTTTCATTAAGATGGAAGCTTTCGAAACAGCGATGAAGAACCACAACATTAGTATTGATTCTACTTCTTCTTCTCACAGACATGCACTTTCTGCTTCTGGTTTCTCCTTCAATTCAAAATCTACTACTACTTCTTCTTCTGATGAGTGGCTTATTGATTCAGGAGCATCTTATCATATGGCTAATGATAAAGGCATATTTTCCGCTCTAAATGATTGTAACACCAAGAAAATATTTGTTGGTGATGATAGATCTCTTAGTGTTGTAGGATCTGGAATAGTTCAAGTAGATAATGGTCATTTAAATGATGTATTATGTGTTCCAAGTCTTTCTTCTAACCTTCTATTAGTATATCAAATCACTCATTCAGGTGAAGGTAAAATCATCGAATTTTCACCTCACCAAGTTGTAATCAAGGATCTAAAAGATCCTAAGCATGTTCTTGAAACTGGGATTGTTGATGATATTACCAAGTTGTACAAATTTGAAAACTTTGGGTCATCATCTTTTTCATCAGTTTTTGTTGCTCATAGAGATGACTTGAGCAAACTTTGGCATGATCGGTTTGGTCATCTAAACTATCGCTCATTACAGCAACTATGTAATCAACATATGGTAATTGGTCTTCCTCTTGTTTCATGCAGAGATGGTGTTTGTGTTGGTTGTGTTCTCGACAAACATCATCAGGACAGTTTTGACAAACGTGCCTCTTGGCACACCTCGGGTCCTTTGCAGCTTGTTCACAGTGATTTGTGTGGTCCACTTTCTTTTCCTTCTTTTTCTAGGTGAAAGTATTTCTTAACTTTCATTGATGACTTTTCCAGACGTACTTGGGTTTACTTCTTAAAACTCAAGAGTGAAGTTTTTGACAAGTTTTTGGCCTACAAGGCCCTTGTAGAAAA
>ML793490.1:296945-326822 GCA_009831015.1 Picea engelmannii | reverse complement strand
ATGTAAGTCACTTCTATGTATTTGGCAGTATAGCATGGGCTCACATCCCTGATGAGAAAAGGAAAGCATTGCAACCTAAAAGTGAGAAGTGTATATTTGTTGGTTATTCTGAAGATGTCAAAGGTCATAGACTTCTTCAATCACATTGTAATGAAATTATTATTAGAAGATATGTTAAATTTGATGAAAATCTCTTGGCCTGCAAGCCTAATTCGACGATTGTGCCTTCTTCTGCCTGCGAGCCATCTTCGATGTTTGTGCCTTCTTATGATTTGGTTTCTTCTTCAAATGATGACAGTGAGAATGAAACTCCACCTCCGCCTACTCACCCTTCTCCAAATGAGTCCTTTGAACCTGAACCAGCACCAGCTCCACCACTTCCTAGATGGGTCCGTTCAACACGAGAAGCAGCTAGTGATCTTGTCAGTGATCCTTCAGATCAGCATTAGACATGTTCACAGTTCCAGTGAGCCTCTTCTCTTTTGGCTCAAGTTTCAGAAACTCGTGATCTAGAGCCATTTGTAGAAGCTTCAGGTCATCCATATTGGCATACAATGATGAATGAAGAGTATCGCTCTTTAATGACAAATGATACTTGGGATCTTGTACCTTTTCCAAAAGGAAGAAAACTTGTTAGATGCAAATGGGTCTACAGAACTAAGTATGCATCAGATGGAAGTGTTGAAAGACACAAGGCTCAGTTAGTTTCCAAAGGATTTTCTCAAGTTGAAGGAATTGACTATAATGAAACCTTTGCCTCTGTAGAAAAAATGAATTCCATCTGCCTTGTCCTTGCCCTTGCTACCCCACATAAATGGGAGGTCCATCAAATGGATGTTAAATTTGCCTTCTTGCATGGAGATTTGCAAGAAGAAATCTACATGGAACAACCTCCTGGCTATGTCCAGAATGACTCTAGCCTTGTTTGTCACCTAAAGAAATCTCTTTATGGTCTCAAGCAAGATCCCCGAGCTTGGTATTCCAAAATGGATAGCTTTCTTATTGCCACTGGATTCTCTAGATGCCATTCTGATCCTAATGTCTATACCAAGAAAGTAGGAAGCCATCTCATAATCCTTGTCATTTATGTTGATGACCTTATCCTTACTGGTAGTGACTCAAAAATTTTAAACCATGTGAAAACCAGCCTTAAGAAGAAATTTTAAATGACAGATTCGGGCTTTTTGCACTATTTCCTTGGCCTCCAAGTTTTGCAAACCAATGAAGGAATTTTTCTTTCCCATTCTAAGTATGCTTGTGACCTTCTTTGTCTCTTTCATAAGGACAATTGTAAACCAACCCCTTCTCCCTTTCAGTCTGGAGTCAAGCTTTCTGCCACTTGTACTTCTTCTGAAGTTGATGCCACCTTGTACCGTCAATTAGTTGGTAGCCTCTTATACTTGACTCATACATGTCCTGATCTTTCCTTTGTTGCTGGTCTTGTTTCCTGATATATGCAAACACCCCATGAAAGCCATTGGAAATTGGCTAAAAGGATACTTCACTATGTTCGTGGTACAGTCCAGTTCAGGATACATTACAGTTCAGGGGGGACTCTTTTATTGGTTGGTTTCACTGATTCAGATTGGGCCAGTGACCCTGATGATCGGAAGTCTACTGTAGGTTATGTTTTCAGCCTTGGTTCAGGCCCTGTCACTTGGGCCTGTAAGAAACAACAGGCTATTGCACTTTCTTCAACGGAAGCAGAGTATCGAGCAGCAGTAAATGCAAGTCAGGAAGCCATGTGGCTTCGACAGATCCTTTCAGAGTTTGGATTCCAGCACCAGCATCTGACCAGCCTTTGGTGTGAAAATCAGAGTGCCATCAAGATTGCCAAAGACCCAGTTCAATGTTAGCATAGAAAACACATATAGATACACATGTGCTTCGTCAAAAATCTCATTCATGATCAAGTTATTGAAGTGCTCTTTTTCCCTACAGAATATCAAGTTGCAGACATTTTCACAAAGTCTCTTACAAAAGTGAAGTTTTCCAAACTTCGATTTATGTTAGGAGTTCAGGAAGTTGTCATTAAGGGGGGGTAGGCTCTAATTCCTCCTTCCTTCTCCTATTGTGTCACTATTGTAAATCCTTCAATCCTATCCCAAGTTGTTCTTAAGGGGGGATGTTAGGATATTTAGACACTTAGGAGTTAGTAATATCTACTTGGTCTATTGTGGCATTAGGTAAAAGTGTGTTTTCTAGTGTGTTTCTTTAGTATGCATTAGTATGCATTTGTAGTTAGGAAATTTGACGGTCACGATATGTTCCCGACATAGAGTGATCTGACGGTTCATACTCTCCTCGATCTTAACGACCATTGATTTGTGGATTAACACCTGATTGGTCCATGATCTCTATTTAAAGACCATGGAGGGTCATTTTCTGATGATCGACTGTGAGAAACTCTCTTGTAAAATATATCTGTAATCTTTTTCTTTGCATTAATAAACTATTCCAAGTGGTCGCGTTGGCTGGAGTCGTGGATGTTTCCCCGTAGGGGTTTTACCACGTGAAAACATCGGTGTGTTGATCTTTGATCTAGTTATGTGAGTGGTTACTGAAGGTGTTCGTCCTATGTTGGAATACATGTGTTCTCGAACACATACATCTGTCTTTTCTATCAGGACCTGGTGGTAGCCAAAATTTAGATCAATCTTACTGAAGTATTTGGCCCCCGTGAGCTGATCAAGGAGATCGTCGAATCGAGGAATTGGGTATTGGTTTCTGACTGTGATTTTATTCATAGCCCGATAATCAATTGAGAGTTTCCAAGTTCCATATTTATTCTGTACCAGCACGGTTGGGCCCCCACAAGGTGATGAGTTGGGATGGATGTGCCCCTTATGGAGTAGTTCTTAGATTTGTCACTTGATCTCCTCATTCTCTAACAAAGAATGACGATAGACTGACCCATTGGGAAGCGGTGCACCGAGGGTCAGATCGATGGGGTGCTTGACCTGGAAGCACATAGGTACCCAGGTAGGTGAGGAGAAGATATCTGAGTATTCTTCCATGACCTTATCTACTTGCTTCTGCTGTGTGGAGAGGTTGGTCGTAGAGACCCTGAATGTGGATGTGATCTTTATTTTATTATGAGAGTGAATCATGAAGAAGACAAACTTCCATGTCTAAGAGATGAACTTCCTGCATTGCTTAGTAGAGATAAAGGAAATAGCACTAGGTGGGACTGCCTCAAGTATCCTGTACAATTTCCTATTCAAAGTAATAATAACACTACGAGGCCTAGACTCGTATAGAGCATGATGTTTCCATAAATAATGTTTGCCCAAAAGAACATCACAAACTTCGAGAGGAGAAACATCACTCAATACCTCATCTTTGAAGGGTTTGATTATGTACGATAGTCAGCACTGTTGGCTGACATGGAGATCGCTTCCTTGGTGGAGCCATCCAATGGTGTAGGGTTGTGGGTGCGGCATTGTGGGCAGGGCCAGCCATTTGATGACCTCTGCAAAGATGAGGTTCTTTTGGCCACCACTATCAATGATGAATTGTAGTGGGGTGTCTTTTACCCACATCTGTGAATGGAAGAGGCGCTCTCCTTCTTCTGGCTCGTCTGGTTCACTAAGATGGAGCTTGGTGGTAGAAACGATGGCACTAGGTTCCATGTCAATGATCCATCTTCCCATTTTTGGTTCTGGCTCAGAGTCATAATCCACATCTGATTTAGAGGCTTTCACTTCAGCCACCAATGACTGCTTTGAGCGACAATCAATAGTGTTATGCCAAGATATCTTATGGAAGTCGCACCGCTTCCCGGTATCTTTCTTTGTCTTTACGGTGTCCTTCTTTTCTTGCGGCTTGGACTGGCTGTCCTRATACTGTCCATATTTTCTCTGTCCTTTTTTATGTGGGTTGGGGCCACCCTTTCCTGCCTTTTKTTGTGAGGGTTTCCCAGACCCAAATTGTTGCATCTTTTGTTTGAGCTTCTACTCAATTTTGACGGCATATYGATAGGCCATGCCCAAGGATGAGATGTCTAGAAATTCCATTTCCATCTGGATGTATCTATGTAGAGCACCATGATACTTGAGCACCATATGTCACTTCGAATATTTGATACCCATCTTGGTGCACAAAGTMTGGAAGATATTTGTGAAATCTGGCACTGCTTGGTCTCTTTCTTGCCACGGTGTGGTCCATTTGGTATATAAGTCGTCATAAATTCTGACAGGGTAGTATTGTTCCTTAATAGAATCCCTGAAGGAATTCTAGGTGGTTGTGACTATAAATAATGAGGGTTCCTCTGTTTCCTTTTGCTCACAGAAAGTTTCCCACCAATATTTGACATGGGGAACGGCTTTGAGGAGCGCAAAAGTAATATTTTCTCTATTCAAGAAGTTATGGACAGAAAAATACCCTTCTAGCAGATTCAACCACTTGTCTACAAAATCTGCATCTATCTAACCTTCAAATATAGGAATATTGAAGTTTATTTGTACCTTGAAGGGGGTGGTGCCTTCGCTTGAAGAAGATGTGTCGCCTGTTGGTAGCTGCCGGAGGATTTGTGTGAAACTATCCATCATCTCATTCCTCTATTGCATGAGGGATTCCTCAATCAACAGTTTGAAAGGATCTCTTGTCTCATCATATTTATTTTCTCCTGCCATGAGAGGTCGCTTGGGCGTGCGAGAGCTTTTGTCCTCAAGAGAAACAAGCTCAAGACCCAACTCTTTGTACTCTGACCTCGTTGGGGACATGCATTAAGACGACAAGGAGTAGAATGCTCTAATACCATTGATCTAGATTTTATGAGCAGACCAAAATGAATACATATTATTAAGAGGTGATTAATACAAAGTAACAAAGATATAGTAAAATTGGGTTTCTATTCAATAATGAAATAAGTTGAAACTGTAAAATGCGGTGGAAACAAGCTTGTTGGAATGGTGGCGACTTATCTCTGAGAAGAGATGTGATGGCTGCGCTCATTCGCAAGAATATGATTACAATGAGGCTCTTAAGGAATTTTTAAAATAAGCAGGAATTCCAAAAACCCTAGAAATCCAAAAACCTAACCCTAGGAGATGAAGCGCAAAAGTCATGTGGGCCCTGTTTGGGTAAGTTAGTACAACAACTTCTTGGGGTCGTAACTTTTGCATACGATCTCCGTTTTAGGCGTATGATATCCCGTTGGAACAATATCGTCTAGGAGATTCATTTTGGGGGCTCAATCATGCTGTAGGATATCATTTAGAAGATTGATTCCAAAAAACCTTCATTTAGGCCCTCAAAGAGACCCCGGAAGTTAAAAACTTCTAAAAATAGTAAATTGCCAGAAAATTGTTTTGAGCCAGTTGGAAAAGGTGGGTGGCCACCAATATCCACCTAGATCATTGTTACAGCCCATTTTTTGTAATCATCTGTATAGACACACAGAGATAATAGAAAATAAGTTTTTCCTGCATATCGTGTGTTTATGTATTTCATGAATGAATGTTGTAGATATATGATAAGCTTTATTTACAGTAAGAAGATAGATTTCTTTTATCTCCATTGAGTTTTATGATATAATTCTAGATTCTTTCGGCTGTGTAAGGAGTGCACAATAGAACAATTGAGGTTATGTAGTGAGCGTAAGGAGTGCGCATTTGAATTCTGTGGATTTAGAAAAGAACGTGCCAGGAGGGTGCACCAGAGTGATTACAAGCTCAAGTGGAACCTCAAAGTTTTTTAATACCTTAGATGGGAGACTATGCAGAAGAAGCACAGAGAAGCAGATTTACTGAGAACTCTGTCGATCTCTTCCAGGTGGGCATTGAGCCGGTGAAAGTGTACATAGAAGAACTCTGTGTTGAGTTTGGTAAGAAACAGAGTTACTGAACACTCTGTGAGGAAAATATCTGCAAGGAGTGCATCCAGCAGAAGAACACCAGGAGGGAGAGAAGAATTCATTTTAAATAAATCCTTCGAAACTGAGTTTGACGAACTCTCAAGAATGCAAGGTGTGTGTGGGAGATCAAAATATTCGAGGAGATCAAGCTCAGGAGGAGTAACACAAAAAGTGTGTAGGAGTCGAACTTGTTCTGAATCCATAAGCTTAGAAGAGACAATGCTTTCAGAAGAAGCGCAAGTGAGACCCAGAATAGTTGGGTTCGCAGGAGAAAGATCAAAGGTCGAGACCCTTTGAACACTGAAAAAATATTCTAAGTCGGGAGAAGTCTAAATCTCAGGAGGAGGAGCAACAGGAACCGTCTGATCGGTTGTAGAGAAGAATCTGGACCATTATATCTATGTCCAATGAACATAAGGAGCACAAAGGAAAGAATGGATCCCATCCATTAGATCTGAGCAAGAAGGATCGACAGTTGTATGATCAGAGGAAGGTGCATGAGTCTTAACGCACACATGCACATGAGAGAGAATCTATCAAGGTTTGACACTTGAGATTCTCGAAGCACGGAGAGCCAAAGGGCTGGAACGGATCTAGACCATTGGATCTAGAGGGGATACGTGTCAATGGGTCAGAATATCCAAGGGAAGGCGGAGGTTGAAGTGATGAAATAGCCGAAACATGAAGAGCCGAAGAGCCAAGAGTCGTCGATCTGCGAGGGGACACACGTCACCAAATCGCAAGATCCGGAGAAAGTTACATTGGAGTTTTAGTTTGATAACTGAAATAGCTGAAGCCTGAAGTATCGAAGAGTTGAAGCGTCGAGGAGCCGAAGAGCTGAAGCGCCGAAGACTCGAAGATATTATGGACCGTAAAATCCATAAGGGGCACGTGGCGAAAGATCGTGGACTCCGGGAGAAAAGTGAAGGGGAAGTTTGAGAATTGAGATCGTCAAAGCCTGAAAAGTCAAAGCGAACGATAGTCATTGATCTGGGGTTGGACAGGTGTTACAAGATCGTGAATTCTGGAATGATTCACTCCAGAGACTTGTGGCTATTGATATTTGAAATCGTCGAATGTCGGAGTCCCAGAAATGACGAGAGTCATCAATGTGAAGAAGAACAGGTGGTGCCAGATCTAGAACTTCGGAAGAAAGTGGAGGAGAAAAGGTCTGAGGGCCTGGAGGAAATCTTGATCGTTGATCAAGGAAGGAATAGTAGGACCATTAATCTGGTTGAGGAGTTCAAAGTCTCGAAGTGGGTGCATGATTGTTGATCTGGGAGGATACATGTCAGCATATCTTCCACTCCAGGAGATACCCAGTCAGGAGAGACGAGAGTTTGAGATTTGAGATCTCAGAAGTCTGAAGATCTGGAGCAGATTAGAGCTGTCAGATCACCCGAAGTGATTTACAGTTGTCAGATCAAGAGAGGAGACGTGGCAAAGATCTGAGCACTCTGGGTAAAGTCTCGAAGTTATTTATAGTCTTTAGATCAGGAGGAGACATGTAAAAGATCTGTGAATTCCGGGTAAAGACTTGAAGTAATCCTAGGCCGACAGATCTAAAAGGACACATGGCAAGATTACGCGTATTTGAGGAGGAGAAAAAGGATTTAAGATTTGAGAAGCTTGAAAGTCGGACTCATGGAGGAGATCCTGGTCATAGATTCAAAGGGACAGGTGGAAACAAATCTTCCACTCCAGGAGATTGTCATGCAGAGGAGAATGGAGTTTGAGAGATGAATCTCTTGAAGGCCGGAAAGGTGGAGTCAATAGTAGTCGTCAATTCGAATGGACTAAGTGTCGACAAATCGTGGAGATCTATGGGGATGCGTGGAAGGAGGAAAGAAGAGTGGAGCGGAGATTGATAGCAGTCGTTGATCGTAAGTAGTGCCAAAGGAGTGGAGATCGACGAACATAAGGGATTTTGGGGCCAGGACATGCTCGGATGATAATATTCCTTGAGCAGGTTGCAATTTCAACCATTATTTTAGTGACAGGGTACGTGTCAGGATGATAAGGATTGTGGGGAAAAAATCAGGTTGGTTGGAAACCACTCTTTCCCACGCTCGCAATCACTCATTAGCACAAGGGCACAACCCAGGGTCATATGAAGGAAGGGGCTAGTGAAGAGGAGCTAGCACCTGTGAACTGAAGAGCGCTAGAACATGCAGACAGAGGGTGTGGGTGTCACAGGACCTGCACCAAAAGGAGAAAAGGGACCTATGTATAGTTTATTTGGGTTCGATCAGGAGCCCGAAGAGTCGATCTGACTCAACAATTGGAATGATCCAGAGACCGAGAGGTCACAGAACCCCTAAAGGGGAGGGGGGATGCATCAGGTGGTATCAGAGCACATATTTCTTCTTTCTGTAGTAGAGAGCAGAGAAAGGATATACTCTGATACACACCATTAGGTGGTATCAAATCCATAATTTTGTGTGTAGATAGTAGGCAAAGGGTGAGACGGTGACAGGAGATACTCTGATACCAAGTGGTATCAGAGCACATAATTGATTTATGTAGGCAAAAGGGATAATATGATGACATCAAGTGGTATCAAAAGATTGAGCTTTGCTTACAGACAAGAGACAAGAAAGAGATGAAAGGAAGGTAGAGTATCGATGCTCTGTGAGAAAGTTGCTGCATGGATGCAGAAACAAACTTTTAAACAGCTAGGTGAGTTGTGAGAGAAGATGGAGATACTCTCAAATGTAAAGTGATCCATAGACTTTCCAGGGGGGCAGGTAAAAGGTAGAAAATAACTACTGAAGGCCATGGACGTGGTCGAAAAAGAAGGATGCAAGCAGAAATGCAATCCAAATATGGATCTGGATCTCAATAAGATAAGAGCACAAATGGAGAAGCTTTCATTTAAAATGCATAAAAATGCAAAAGCACATTGGGTGTATGACTGGCCCATGAAGAAGAAATTGAAATGGGTTGTTCAGAAGTTATTGGCCAAAGGACAACGAAGGCTGATGAAAAAGTGGTCAAGGCATGCTGAAAACCTCAATGACATAGAGGAGGAACTGATTCACATATGTGAACCAGAGACTGGGAGAGATATCAGCGACGAGGAGGAGAAGAGATCAGATGAAGATCTCATAAGCTACCAAGTGGTCAAAATTGGACTTTCAAGTTTCCAAGAGATCAGGTCGAGATCTCATATACTGCCAAAGGAGCAGTGTATAAAGTTCATATTGCCAAGTGGGCAACGATATGGGATCGGTTGATCTCATAGACTGCCAGGTGGGCAGCAGAAAATTCCCAAATTGCCAGGTGGTCAGGGGGAAAGAAATCAGACCATCGAAAAGTCTCAGGAGATCAAAAGTGAGTTCATGTCAACAAGGATTGTTGATAGGTGAAGGTTCATGTGGGTTTGCATACCATGTGAATGAATACGATGAGAATTTAAATACTTCCATCATAGAGGAAGAATATCAGAGGATCATTCTGATTATTGGAGGGATCAAAGAGTTCCTACCAAAGAACTGGGCAGAGGGCATTGCACATGACGAAAGTGCAACAGCAAGGGAAGGACAACCAGCGGTGACTGTCATGATGAAGGAGAAGATATCATAAGTTTCCCAAGGAGAAGAAGAAGAGGAGTGCATAGTTGATATGCTCTCTCAATGGGATATAGAATTAAGGATGTTGGAGGATTGGTTGGACAATCCAAAACTAGTAGACAGCTTCTAGAAGACAACCATGCAAATTTCAGGAGTAGAGAATTCGACAGAATTGCTCAAAATTTTCATCCAAGAAACTGAACTGGAAATGACTATAGAACTAGAGACTGCAGTAGAAGAGGAAGTAGAGAGCATAGACTTTGCTAAGCTGCATGAGGAATTAGAAGTCGTGGAAGGAGGATTTCACATCAAACAGGTCAAGTTGGAAGCAGATGGAGGATCATACCAGCCAGAGGAATGATTGGAAGGAGTTAGAGACATGCTAGCATAAGAGGGAGCCAAGTAGCAGCTTGGTGATGAGACTTCAGAATTGGAGTCTGCAGCAGATTGGAAAGATAATGCAACAGAAGAAGAAAATGACATGGGGGATCATGATTATCTACCCACTAATCAGGAAGGTTTGCAGCAAAGAAGATTGCATAAGAAGAGCCAGCCACTGGAGTAGCTGGACAGAGTGATAGAGGAGATCAAGAAGCTGATGTTGATTTCAGCACAAGAAGCAGTCAGCAAAGGAAATCTGAATAGGAGAGAGCTTTCCATAGCAGCAGGAAAGAATATGTAGAAGAAGCAACAGCAACGACATAGATGGAGAGGAGAAAGAGGACAACTCTAGAAGAGAGTTTGGGATTTAGGAGGATTTCAACACTGGAGAAGAGGAGCTCATGAGCAGGAGCTCATGTTTTTCCTAGCTATGGAGTATGATGCAGGAGAATCCCTTCACGTCAACAAATGCGCCAACATTCCAACACGTAGACATGCAATGGAGAAAGGGAGAGGCATTAACCCTCCCATTTTTAAAATTCAAAATATGATCCAATATGTATTTGTGTATTGTAAGGCTATAAGAGTCAGGCCATGGCTTTGTACAGCTAGTGGTTGGGGTTGCCTTAAATGGTTTCCTATAGTAGGTCCAGATTGCATCCGGGTCTGGACATTCATTTATGAAACTTCAATGTAATAGATGAGGTTAGGTGAGAGAGGAAGAACTCGCAGAGCCCCTCTTTTGTAAGGAGATCTTGTGTCAGATTTCAGGGAGAGAATGATAGAGAGTCTTAGGAGACTTGGGAGATAGAATATTTATGAGAGAGAGAGATATCTTGAGAGAACTGGGACTTTGTTACAGTCCAGTTTTTGTAATCATCTGTATAGACACACAGAGATAATAGAAAATCATTTTTTCCTGCATATCATGTGTTTATGTATTTCATGAATGAATGTTGTAGATATATGATAAGATTTATTTACAATATGAAGATAGATTTATTTTATCTTCATTGAGTTTTTTAATATCGTTCTGGATTCTTTAGGTTGTGCAAGGAGTGCACAACAGAACAACTACGGTTATGTAGCCAGCGCAAGGAGTGTGTATTTGAATTCTGCGGAGTCAAAAAAGAACGTGCCAGGAGGGCACACTAGAGCAATTACAAGATCAAGAGGAACCTCAAGGTTATTGAATACCTTAGAGGGGATACTATGCATAAGATGCACAGAGAAGCAGAGTTACTGAGAACTCTATTGAGCTCTACAAGGTGGGCATTGAGCCAATGCAAGTGTGCACAGAAGAACTCCATGTTGAGTTCAATAAGAAACAAATTTATTGAACACTCTGTGAGGAAAATCTCTAGAAGGAGTGCATCGAGTTGAAGAACACCAAGAGGGCGAGAAGAATTTCTTTTAAATAAATCATTCAAAACCAATTTTGACGAAATCCCAAGAATGCAAGGTGTGTGTGGGAGATGGAAATATTTGAGGAGATCAAGCTCAGGAGGAGTAAGAAAAAAGTGCATAGGAGTCGGACTTGTTCTGAATCCATAAGCTCAAAAGAGAAAATGCTTTCATTAGAAGCACAAGAAAGACCCAGAATAGTCGGGTTCATAGGAGAAAGTTCAAAGGCTGAGACCCTTTGAACACTAACAAAATCTTCTAAGTCGAGAGAAGTCTAAAGCTTAGGAGGAGGACCGAAAACAACCATCCGATCGGTTGTAGAGAAGAACATGGTCCGTTAGATATACATCCAACAAACAGAAGGAGCGAAAAGGGAAGAATGGATCCCATCCATTGGATCTGAGCGAGAAGGATTTACAATCGTTGATAAGAGGAAGGTGCACGAGTCTTAATGATCGCATGCACAGGAGAGAGAATCTCTCAAGGTTTGAAACTTGAGATTCCCGAAGTGCAGAGAGTCGAAGGGCCAGAACATATCTAGACCATTGGATCCAGAAGGGATACATTTCAACAGGTTGGAAGATCCAAGGGAAGGCAGAGGGTGAAGTGATGAAACAACCAAAGCCCGAACAGTCGAGAGTCGTCAATCTGCAAGGGGAAACTTGTCACCAGATCATGAGCTCTGAATAAAGTTACATTGGAGTTTTAGCTTGAGAACTGAAATAGCTTAAGCCCGAAGTATCGAAGATCTAAAGCACTAGGGAGCTGAAGAGTCGAAGCGCTGAAGACCTGAAGAGATTTTGGACCTTCAGATCCAGAAGGGGCATGTGGCGAAATATCGTGGACTCCGGGAGAAATTACTCTAGGAGAAAAGTGAAGGGGAAGTTTGAGAATTGAGATCATTGAAGCCCGAAGAGTCAAATTGAACGATAGTCATCGATATGGGGTTGGATAGGTGTCACCATATCATGAAATCCGGAAGGATTCACTCCAGAGACTTGTGGATATTGAGATTTGAAATAGCCAAAGGCCGAAGTCTCTAAAACGACGAGAGTCGACAATGTGAAGAAGGACACATGGCGCCAGATCTAGAATTCTAGAATAAAGTGGAGGAGAAAAGGTCTAAGGACCCAAATCAAATCTTGATCATTGATCAAGGAAGGAATCATAGGACCACTGATCTAGTTGATGAGGTCAAAGTTCCTAAGCGGGAGCACGACCGTTGATCTAGGAGGATATGTGTCAGTGTATCTTCCACTCTGGGAGATACCCAGTCAGCAGAGATGAGATTTTGAGATTTTAGATCTCAAAAGTCCGAAGAGCCAGAGCAAACTAGAGTCATCAGATCACCCGAAGTAATTTACAACTGTCAGATCAAGAGAGGAGATGTGCTGAATATTTGACTCCGGGTAAATCCCTGAAGTGATTTATAGACATCATATCAGGAGGAGACGTGGAGAATATTTGTGAACTCCAGGTAAATATCCAAAGTAATCCTAGGCCATCCGATCTAAAAGGACACATGGTAGGATTTCACGTATTTGAGGAGGAGAAAAAGGATTTGAGATTTGAGAAGCCTGAAGGTCAGATTCATAGAGGAGATCCTGGTCATAGATTCAAGGGAATAGGTGGCAACATATCTTCCACTCCAGGATATTGTCACACAGAGGATAATGGAGTTTGAGAGTTGAAACTCTCGAAGGACGAAAAGGTGGAGTCAATAGAAGTCATCGATTCAAACTAACTACGTGTCGGCAGATCGTGGAGATATGTGGGGATGCGTGGAAGGAGGAAAGAAGAGAGGAGTGGGGATTGATAACAGTTGTTGATCACAAGTAGCACCAAAGGAGAAGAGATCGATGGACAGAAGGTATTCTAGGGCCAGGACATGCTCGGATGATAATATTCCTTGAGCGGGCCACAATTTCAACCACTATTTTAGTGATGGGGTATGTGTCAGCATGAGAATAATTGTGGGGAGAAAAGAGGGTTGGTTGGAAACCACTCTTGCCAACACCCACAATCACGCATTAGCACAAGGGCACAGCCCATGGTCATATGAAGGAAGGGGCTCATGAAGAGGAGCTAGAACCTGTGAACTAAAGAGCACTAGAAAGCATAGACAGAGGGTGCAAGTGTCACAGGACTTGTGCCAAAAGGAGAAAAGGGACCTGTGCATAGTTTATGTGGGTTCGACCAAGAGCCCAAAGAGTTGATCCGACTCAACAATTGAAATGATCCAGAGATCAGGAGGTCACATAACCCTAGAAGGGGAGGGCGGCTGCATCATTTGAGGATGTCTTCAATCTTCTTAGCTTCTTCTAAATTAACCTTCAACATATTGATTTCTTCAGATGGTTCCTTACATGTTTTCTCATACCTGAGCAGTAACTGTTTTTGTTTTCTTTTCTTTCCCATGAGTCTATCAATCTCTTCCATGGAACTGACAAGTTCTCCTTCAAGATCTACTACTGCTTCACAATCAGCGAACTCACTTCTTGTATCTTCAGTGTTTATATATTCTAAATCTATTAGCATGATATCATTTATTTTATCTTCAATAGAAGAGTCATTGTTTTCATCATATGAGGGATCATCATCATTGTTTACACAAAGGCTTTTCTTCTTAAAATTATTATCTTTATAGACATTCTTGTGTGTGTGCTTCTCTTCATCGTCATATGTCTGATCCTTTCTTTTGTGAGGACACTTATATGAAAAATGACCTATATTACCATAGTTGAAACATTTGAAGGGAAATTTACCTTTCTATTTTCCCAATCCTTTCTTCAGTCTTCTCACAAAACTTGCTTCAATCTCATTTATATCGGAGTCTGTGTTTTTATGTACTTTAAAAGATGCCTCTCTTGTAGTGGATTTACCTTTGGTGATTCTCATTTCATAAGAAGTTAGGGTTCCAAGAAGTTGATCTAGTGTCAACATTTTGAGATCATCTATTTCCTCTATAGCAGAGACCTTTGAGTTAAATATATCAGGAAGATATCTTAATATTTTCTGGACTAGAAAAGATTCAACTATCATTTCACCTAGTCCTTTCATAGTGTTTACAAGTTCTTCTATACGTAAGAAGTACTTACTGATAGTTTTGTCTTCATCCATCTTTAACTTCTCAAATTTCAGTCTGTGAGTCTGAAGTTTTGCGTCTTTCACCTTTTCATTACCTTCATATCTACTTATCAGCTTGTCCCACATAACTGTTTCTAAATCACAATGCATGACTTTGACAAAATTGGCTTCAACAAGTATACTAAGGATGGCATTCATTGCTTTTTCATTAAAGCTAAACTTTGGCTTATCATCTTTTGAGGCCAATACTACAGGCTTCACATATCTCATTTCAATGACATCCCAAACATCAGCACCCAAAGACATTAAATGTGTTCTCATCCTTATTTTTCAGAAGGAAAAGTTTGTTCCATCCTTATTAGTTGAACTTCCATCATGACTATTCATGTTCAAGCTTATGGATCTACCTTTGATCAAAGGCATCGGCTCTGATACCAATTGTTGGAAATATAACTAAGAGGGGGGGGTGAATCAGTTATGTATTTAAGCTTAAAAATTTTATATTTTTGATTCTTTCTATATTATTATATAATGTGTTTCTAATAACTTAACATGCATAGATATACAATGATCAATCACACAAAATACACAGAAACACCGATTTTCCTAAGGAAACCCATAAAGGGTGAAAACCTCTTCTTCTTAGGATGTCAATCAAGCTCCAATTTTCATGTACATCATAGTCTTTGAGCTCCAACTCAAATATGAGGCTACAACCTATGATAGCAAGCTACAACTTACAGAGAGCACAAACTCTCAGATTTATCTAGCACCAACTAGATGGAAGCACCAACTCCCAGGTTTCTCTAGCACCCACTAGATGGAAGCACCAACTCCCAGAATATATTCTAACACCAACTAGAATTTAGAGGACTGCAATCCTCCCTAGAACCACCCTACCACCCTAATTGAATCTTACAAAAACTTTACTTACTTTCTTTGTCTTTGATATGGCCTATTACAGCTCCATGTCTCCTCTGCCTTCTTCAGCTTCTATGCTCTTGTTATGCTTCTACATCTTTCTACTTCTATGATATGCTCTTTCTCCTGCTGCACACTTTGATGCCTCTGCTCATCTTCTCTTATTTCTTTATACTTTGTGTTGTCTCTACATGCTATACGCTACACCTCAGATATCCAATTCAGGTCCTATACTCGGTCACATTCTACCCACATGCATAACTCCCGAAAAACTCACACACCCTTCTTTATTATTCATGTCTTTCTCACGCCAAAGCCTCTGCTAGATCATCATAACAACTCTTCATCTTCTCTGGTGGTTATACTAAATCTATTCATCATAAGTGGTTGTTATCCAAAGATTCTTTGGCTTCTCTGGCAGTCGCAACTCTTCGTCTTCTCTATCAAATACAGCCAGTCATTTTGGTTTCTTTGGCTTCTAAGCCCCTTCCTTCACGTGATCATATGCCTAACCAACAGGCACTTCGTGACTTGCGACTTCGGGAATCTTGGTATGAGACATCTCGATTTTCCAAACTCCTTATATTTGAAGTGGAGCCTAGCGACGTGCTATATCCTCCCTTAACCTTCGTTGATGTGACCATGGATGTGACCACGAGCCTAACTTCAGAGTGCTTCGTGATCTCAGTCTAGTGAGTGTTAGCACCTTCTTTCGATATGACCTTGGGCGATGATCTCACATCACCACATGATTGACGGCGTGGCCAAAGGTTTTTTGAGGGAAACCCCTTTTCGCCCCGCAATTCACTATAGAGCTCCATGTATGCCTTTGGCGATAGTGTGGTTTTGATTGCGGCCCGCTCAAGAAAAATTAAGACCCGAGCATGTTTTGACCCCGCAATGTGACGGGACCTTCAATCTCATGATATTGACGGTGCTCCTGAATGAATCATTTTGATCTATCCTTTCAAGTTCTGTGGTTCATATCTAGCCTTCCTAAATCAACGGCTATGATTTACTTCGTGATCTGGGCTCCCAGAGTTTCAAATCTCAAACCCTTCTTTTCTCCGTACACGAAGCTTTTGGAGTCGATGATCTGAGAACACCTGTCTTTATCAATCGACAAATCTGTCTCTACTTCAGGAATTTGGCCTTTCAACTAGATTGATAGTTTTGTGGCTCCTTTCTCGATTAACGATCGATATCTCCTTCAGGTCCCTGGACTTCTAAAATCTCAAGTCTCAAACTTTACTTCCCCTCAAAGTATGCAAATTACTGCCACGTGTACTTGCTGACATGGTCTTCCACATGTCCTTGCTGATGTGGTCTACCACATTTCCTTGCTAAGGTGGTATGCTGACGCGGGTGAGACGTGTAGGGAGTGTAGTGGAGTGTGGAGGCAGAGTGTGGTATTGGAGTGTGACGTGTAGCGGGTAGTGGAGTGTGATGTCAGAGTGCAAAGATGGTATGTATGAGTGGTTTAGTGGTTTAATCAGAGGGGGTGTTAGGTTGTAAGTGGTAATGAGTGAGGGGGGTCTGAGTTGACAGGAAGGTGACACGTATGAGGGTCCCACATGGAAAATACCACCAACTCGGATCCCCCCCCCATGGTTAAAGGCAGAAAAGTCAGGGGGGGTCCAATATGCCCTGTCGACCATAGATCTAAGTGCATTATTATTGGCCGCTGATATTAGCGTGCCCTTATTCTAAATTATCCTGTCCATCCACTTTAGAATGATCTGGTGGCTAAAATTTACTTCGGATGATCCGACGATCGAGGATTTATTTCGGCTCTCCGGGTCTCTAGGCTTCGAGAATTTAAAAACTCAAACTGACGCTCTGGATTAGATGGCCTAGATTTACTTTAGACGATCTGATGCTTGAGATATTCTTCGAATGATCTAACAAATGAGATTTACTTCGAATGATCAGACGGTCGAGATTTACTTTGGCTCTTTGAGCTTTGGGAATCTCAAAACTAAAACTGACGCTCTGGATTGGATGGCCCAAATTCACTTCGGATGATTTGACACTTGAGATCTTCTTCGGATGATCTGATGAGTGATATTTACTTCAGATGATCGAACAATCAAGATTTACTTCGGCTCTCTAGGCTTTGGGGATTTCAAATATCAAACTTGAAATTCTTAAATTGATATTTTTTCGAAGCGTAACCTCCTCATAACTTTAGACCCGAAATGAATGTTGTTTGTTGATCAAGATATTAGATCAACAGGTCGATATGTCTGTGATGCAGATTTGCCTTGGATTAAATCTAATGGATCTCCATATTATATTATCCTATCCTTCGATTTATTTCAATCTGAAAGCTGATGGAAATTCAAGTGATCGACATCTCAAATATTATCCCTTGCTTATCATGTCCCTCCACTTAAATAAATCTGACGGCTGACAGAAATTCAATTGATCGAATTCTCAATCATTTTTCTCTGCTTATCCTATCCTTCCATTAATTCAATCTGACAGTTGTTGGTCCTCTGGATCGGTTATCCAATGGCCATTGTTTCTCTTCCTCCTAAGCTTTTGATCTCTCCGACTTAGAAGGTTTTCTAAGTGTTCACGGGTCTCGACCTTTGCTCCTCCTACGAGTCTATCTCTTGGAACTCGTCTGCACTTCTGGAAACCGTTATCTCTTCTAATCCTTCTCTTCTTCTTCTCTCTTGAGGTTTGGTTCATTTTTTTTCTTTCCATCAATGACAAGCACACTCTTCCTATAAACATGCCAACACTTTTGATCTCCACCCCTGTTGCAATAAGTGCAGTGGTTTTTTGGAATCCAAACTTGTTTTCCCTTCTCTTTATTTTGTTGTGAAGTTGAATATTTATGTTGTGTCTCCTTCCTGGTTGAAATAAACTTCATGTACAAAGATTGTCTCTTCCAACACTTGGCCACACAATGCTTAGGTGAATGAAAAAAAGTACAAGGATACATATTCCACAAGTTTCAGATTACATGATTACGTTTTTTATAATCAAAAAGAGAATTGGAAAAACCATGACCATTATACCTATCTTGCTTATCTTCACTTTTCTTTGGGGATGATTTTCATTCACTATCACCATGATGGAGTGATACACCATCACCTTTCGTGAAGTGTTCCCACAATGACTTAGGCTGGTCATTTGAAGCATCACTTTCTTCCAATCTTTTGGAGAATGCTTCAATCTCCATTTCACCATATCCCAATCCTAAATAACAAGGTCTTCCCACGACCTCTATGGGATTAATGATACCTTGGCCCTTACTTCCAAGTCTCTTTCCTTCATAACCCATCTTGGTTAGTAATTTCAAACCTATACCTCTTGTATGTTTTTCAAATGCACCAAAAGAACCATATTGATGGGGAAAATGTGAAATTGATGAATGACTTCCACTGCATACCTCGGAGATTATTTATGAATTCATTGTAGAAGGAAATTCCTTCAATTCTTCTTCACTTTGGTCATTCTTTGAATATTTATCTTGAACTGATCTCTTTTGTTCCAAGTAATCTTCACACAACACTTTCACCATCTCTGACATGGCAAAGAGAGTTTTTCGCATGTCCTTCTCATGTTGAGAAAGTCCCTCTTTATATGCCATTTTCTCAACTGATATGAGTGTTTCCTTGGTAAACATGCAAACTCAAAAACCAACCTTCAACTAGCTATGATGCCACTTGATCCAAATGGATATTTTAAACGACAATGGTTAGGTTATTTTGCATGAGTTAAATTACCATTTAGGAATTTAATGAAAAAAGAAGAATAAAAGATGAAGAAATAAAGAGGATACATAGCAGTCATAAATCAATATACATATCTAAATATAAGCATGAAGAACAACAAACCATAAACACCAAAGTGATAACGGAGTTCGGCAATCTCGCCTACGTCTCTAGTCCTTTGTCTCAGTGGGTGAGGCTTTCTTATTTTTGTTTGAAGCTTTAAATGTACATTATAACAGTGCCAAAAGGATTACAAATTGATTTGTTCTTATTCTACCAGAATTCAAGAACCCAACAAAACTGACAACACTGAAAACGGATGAACGAAGATCCCAAAAATGGCCCGCAAAGGTGCACTCCTCAATAGCTTCCCTACATAAAAATGGCTTTGCMTCAACAATTCATCAACATTTTCCTGATCTGAACCTCCCTCCCATGGATTCAAGAGACTCTAGTTTATATAGACTTGAATTTGGAAACAAACTCCCAACTTCCCCCCAAGATATGGCCTCAAAAAGGGCCCAAGATCCTCCAAAAATGGATTAAATCTCCCAAATTTGGCTAATAATCCATTAAAATCTCTATTATAAAGTATAAAAACCCACTTTGGCCAAAAATCAAGGGAGAATCCCCTTTTTCTCGGGCTCCTGGTCACCTGGGAACCCTCCATGTGGCCTCGGGCTAGTGAGTTGGTCCTTAGCCCCCCAGATCTCGGTCTTAGTCATATGTTGTAGGCATATGGCCTAGTTCTACATCCTCCATGCGCTAATTCATTCGGTTGGGCCCTTGGTCCCATGCCCTTGGTCAGCGGTCTAGCCCGACCAACCGGGCTCTAACTCCAAATTTTTGTGCCATTTGTTAAAGGATAGATTCATATGTTTCATGGTCGTATGGTGGTGTATGTCCAGGGCTATACCCATTGGAACTCCCGTGCCACAAGTCTATGAACTGGATTATATGTTGAAGTCGTATGGGACCGCGTTGGTGACTGGGGCCTATCACAGCCCTATTCTCCACTGAATGACATACCATATCACTTTATATATAAGTTTTGAACATTACATTACAAGGACCACCATTGTCAGACTGGTAGCCCGGCCCTACCAAGTCGTTTCCGCCCGAACCGGAGGTCACGATTTTAAATCCCGTAGAATCCATACATTTTTGCAAACAAACTGTCCAATGAATGGGTGCCATGTGGCAGCCCATGACTGGGCCACATGTAACCTTACCACTTTCCCACAAACTTCCATGTTTCAAGCGATGACTGGTCCATGTAAATGCCTATGTGTCGTACGGTTGTATGACCTTGCCACATTAGTCATACAGATGTGCCATGTGTAACCCTTGCAGTTGTGCCACATGTCACCATAGGAATCATCTACCTATCACCTTCAACTACCCAGTCAGCACCAATGCATCACTTCCATGTCACTTGTACGATCGTACGGCATGTACAGTGAGCTACCACGTCAACACTATACGGATTGTACAGTCATCAATTTTTTCTTGTTTGGAAAAATGAACAGATCGTGATATCTTGGTCATATGACATCTGTTTGAGCCCATTCAAGTTGTGTTGGGTTCGTATTGACGAGGCCTATGCACATGCTCATTTTGAAGACATTCTGAGAACTTTTATTTTTAGGCCTTCCTGGACCCATCTTGGCTCCTGGATTTAATTTTGGATCAGGCATTCTATCTGCAACACGATGTTTAACATTGTTCTCTCTGTATTAAAAAATGCCTCCAAGGAAGCCAATGACCAGGCACTTTCCAAGAGAACCAAAATTGAAGGAAGAAAATATCGATGAAGGATCTTCTCCATGTGATGCGAGGAAGTTGGAATTTGCTCCCAAAGTGGAATTGATCATCAAAACATCGACTAAGAAGGAATTTTCTCAACCCCCTACTTTTTGTGATACAAAAGAAACCACTAGATTAAATATGATCCTCCCACAATGGGGAGATGTGTTCAACAGAATTAACTGGGAAGATTACCCGTAGTTTATCCCCCATAGCAACCTGGATATAAGGGTGCACAACGACCGGGTTTTTCCAAATATCCAGTGGTTATGCTTGCATATGGTATCCTATTGAACCCCAGTATTTCCCTACATTGAGACTCTAGGTTGGATAATCGATCATGAAAATGCACAGAGGTGCCTAATCAATGATGATAATGGCGAATGTGTCAAATTTTTTCTCCCGACAGAGCTCCAGAAATATCACAAGATTAGGGACCCAGAGGAGCGGTTGAACACAAATTTCGTAGTGTAGTTATATGAATTCTATGACACCAGCCAATTAATTGCCTCTTGTTGGAAGGAAGACAAGAAATTCACAAACCGAAGCAACGGCTGGTATGGGACGGCGAATCTAAAGGAGCCATATATCTACTTAATGGCTCTAATTTGTTGATTATACGGAGAAATGGATTTCTCTAAGTTCTCAGAGGCATGGATTCCCTTTTCATTCATTTTGGATATTTTCAAGAGTAGCTTCAACTAGGGAGAAATCATCTCCAAGCAATTGATCACCAGTATATTGCAGGCTCAGACACCAAACGTGGGAGAAGCGCTCTCTTTTCACATGGCTTCATATTTGCTAGATGTGATTTGTGCAAGGAATGTCTTCACCGGCATGAATCTAATATGGAACTACATAGAGCTACCTATACTTGTCTACTTCAACATCATGTGAAAGAATAGGTACAATAAATCGTATGCTCTCATTTACGATGAATTCATAGCTCGGGTTTATTTAATTATTTTCCAAAAAGAATTCCCAAGACTGTTTGTAGCGTCCAAGAAAATGATTTCAAAAGTAGGCCACTGGTACCTAGATGAAACCACGACCTATATCAGGGTGTTTGGAGCCACCGTCGCACCACATTTACTCCCCGCTCATGTCCCAGACTAGCTCATCGTAGGATAAATATGTTACCAGACCATCCTGCAGGGCTATAACGCCACTTTGGTTAAGGACACGAAACGAGTGTTCATACCTTATGGTTTCCATGTAGGGTTTTGCATAGTGATGGACATTGTGCAAGCTAAATAAGAGAGTTTGATCCAGCTGGAATACAAGTTCCTGACAGGCTGATTTCGCAAGCATGACCCTAAAGGCCTATTTCTCTAGCATGCGTCACAAGTATCTTCCTATTGACCATACGCACATGATAAGTTTGACGATGAGATTTTTACAAAATGTGTTGAGGACTGGGAAGAGCTACTACAGAGAAACACTAACCCAAACATGACTAGTTTCAAAGCTATGAGTGTGGATGAGAAAGTTGAAACGATAGAACATACGGCTCAAGAAGCTCTCAGGCTTAGAGAAAAAAACATAGTAGCAAAAGCCACGGAGGCACAAAGGAGGGGAATGTTCTTATTATAAGAATCCCAAAGAGTCATCCAATATATAGAKAACATTCATCAACTAGTATAAATGATGAGGATCACCCCGGTCAACCCAAGAAACGTCAGAGAGGAGATAAATGGCTCAGATACAACCCCATTGGAGGAAACTATCGGTCTGGAAAATCCCATAGTTCCATCACCACAGGCCAGATCGTCGGTGACCAATCCAACCCAGCATGAGATTCCAAGAACACCAAGTGAAATGGGTGTGCCTAATACCCTTTTTGATCTAATAAATATCTATGATGATGAAGAGAGTTCGTAGGTCTCGCTTATAAATCTGATACCAATTGGAGAGGAGAAAGAACCAAGGGGAACATCTACTCCAAGTCTCGATGCATCAATTCTAATCCCTCTCCAGGGTGACCATGAGGTCAAATGTATCTTATACACTGAGCTTATCAACCTATTAGGGACCCTGAAAGATAGCTCTAGGGAGGATCTAGGTTTAGGTGGACAAAAAGAGGAATTGCAACAGCTAGAGATCGACACCTCAACAGTCGATCAACAAGTAAGTATTGAGCTTGTCATTGTCTCTTCAATTTTGGTCGATACCTCACTAGCCAATGAACACCAGATGAAGATCGAGCCATTGGAACATATGGAAGTTTCCCCTATCAAATATGTACAAGGATCGGTCCTAGATCAAATACATACAGAAGGAATCTTGGGCAACACTCTGACCTGGGGAGACCAACAAATCCCTGAACCCATTAAGGAGGTCGTTGATATACAGGTGATTTCTTACGATAGGAAGAGGAAATCCATCATGAGGAGGACCACCAAGAAAATCAGACTCACGTTGGACATCTCGATTCTCATCACCACGAAGGAGAAGTTGCTCAGCACAGAAAATGTGAAGACATATAAGCTCATCGGCGCAGGGATGGATATCACTTATGCCACCTTGGATCGAGAAAAGAGATATTAAAAGGAACTGGTCACCACACATATTCTTGTATGCTAACACATGTGATAATCTCTTTGTCAAGTGGTCAGAATACAAGAAGAGTCATCCACTCTAGTATAACCACGAGATGATTTCCAAAGAACAAAGAGATCAAGCGCCACATGATAATATTTTTTTTTACTTAACACAAAATTGTAGCAACTATTTTTAGTTAGTGATTCTTTATAAATAGGGGGATAGACCTTTTAGAAAGGGCCGATGGCTTTGGGGAAAAGACCCTATTTTTTAGAATTGTAAAGAATTATTTCAGAGAAACCTTAATTGAGAATTTTTGTTTAAAACCAAAGACAAAATTTTGGTTTTTATTCATCAAAGGCGTTATGTGATTGGATTGAGGAGGAACTACTTCCAACTTTTATTTCAGTATTTGATGTTGTAACGAGTAAGAGTTTTTGAATCTATTGATAAGCTATATGTTTCAATATTTTAACAGTTCTTTTGTTCTTAATGATGAAAAGAAAATCGTCGTGTTAATGTGTGATTGATGGTTGAGCTAAGGAAACTATTTTTCTTGCACTCATCTTATTGCATGTGTATTTTGATTCAATAAGTGTATCTCAATGATTGTTGAAATACCAGCAAGTTAATGTATTATTACTAGGCTTGTAATAGGTGTGAATATCGTTCCCTTCATTCTAGAGAACGAGGGTTATCTCGGGCCCARCCTTCTTCAATAGTTAAGAATCCCTTCTATCAGTTGGTTTATACCATCACACCCTAATTTATCAAACTCATCTAATAAAATAAAAGACAAAAGAGAACATTTAATATGAAGGAGGAACTATCCTATCAATCACTAAGTAAATCCCATCGATAAATTAGCTARATCGAAATATTTGGAGAACCATTCCACCCATCAAACGCTACATAGTTTAATTGGGCCTCTAAGGAGGGTTTGGTTCCTATTGTTGAGTTAAAGGGATTTCAAACCCCTCAAAAAATTCCATGTCATCATATTTCTCATCTGGAAGTAGTTCATCGATAGCCAAAAGGTACAGAACAAAATTTCTGGAATCTGGACCCTACAACGCCAAACCAAAATTGGGGAAACTACATGTCCAGACTACAAAAAGAATATTAGAGACTCTAGAAAATTCAAGATGATTTTCTTCTTTCACTTCCAACATATTAAGTTATCTCCAGTGGCCTCCAACAGCGTGCATGCACGTAAGTTCTCAATGAAAAACTCAGTTCTGTCACTCCTAGTCATTTTCTATCAAATCACAGTTCATTCCAATGCATGCATCAGTCTAGTTTCATTTCTAGTAGTAGTTTTTAATTGTTTAGTTCAAGAATATTTTAAGTTTAAATCATAATAAGCGGTATTTTTTGTGTGATAAGAATGAGTCATTTTTGTTAAGTGAAGTTTGGAGTATTCATTAACATACTCCAGCAATGTGTTTTAGTTAAGTTAATAAGTTGTTCTACAACCGATGTGTAGAGTGAAACCTCAGTTCCGCATTGGTCAAGGGCCTCCACATATGTGATAAATAGGCATTCTTTTTATGTTACAAGGGTTAGGTTTTTGGAAGAAAAAGATCAATACAACAACTGGTTGGAACCATTCTATGCATGGATTAAATCTCTCTACCTGGTGAAGATACTATTGATGACAGTGTTTGTGTCTAAATTCGTATGTGTTTATTATCTTGAATACAGTTTTGATTTGTGTGAAGTACATTTCTTTTCCTTCAGCTACTGTATAACTTGTATTTATTAATATGCAACATGTGATAACAACTATGCTTTGGTGAATATTTGTAATATTTGTTTCAACCTATGGGAATAACTTTGTTTTTGGTACATGTTTAATGCTTGAAATGGCATTTTAAGACTTAAACTTCTGGCAACATATTGTTCATTGAATGGTTTGGTGTTTTTCTTTGTTTCTCAGCTTTATTGTCTCACTTGTCTGTCCTTAGTGTTCCACCAGCCAAGGAAAACCCTCATCCATGTCATTTGGCCAACCAAACTATGTTCATGTCTTGGTAAACCAACCCTCTAACTGACCCATAAATCAAAAAACCAATCATTCATAACATGAGGTGTCCTAGATCTTCTCTTTAGCAGTCAGGTGCAGACCTTAGCACCAACAAGTTTCTAAATCATATCAAAATTATATTGAGTTAAGGGAAAAACTTCATATCAAAATTATATTGAGTTAAGGGAAAAACTTCAGCAAGGTAATTTATAGCAGAAATTTGAAAAGCACGAGCTGGAAAGTGATGAAACTCTCAGATACAAAGGAAGAATTTTTGTGCCAAATTCACGGAAATTAAAGAATCTGATATTGGGAGAAATTCATAGTGTACCTTATGTTGGACACCCAGGTTACCAAAAAACTATAAGAGTTGTCAATAGCCAACATTATTGGCCAAGCATGAAGAAGGAAATTTTTTTATTTCATTGCCAAGTGTTTGGCATGTCAAAATGTCAAGGATGAGCATAGACACCTAGCTGGTCTACGACATCCATTTCCCATTCTTGAGTGGAATTGGGAAGTGGTAACAATGGATTTTATCCCTAATCTACCAAGAACTAGAAATCAACATGATTCTATCATGGTAGTGGTGGAAAATATTACGAAAGCTTCCCATTTTATCCCAATAAATCTTTCTCATAAATACAGGAATGGTGCACTGAAAGTGGTGCAACTTAATGAATGCAGCACGCAAGTGTTAGTGTGAAATGTTGGCACACTAAGGGAATAGGCACGCAAACATGGATTCAACGTGAACTAGCTTAGTGAAGATGTTTTGAAGACTTGTGAATCCTTTTGTATAGAATTCATAAAGTAACATGCACCTATGTAAGGACGCGAGGGTGGCACACTGAAGAAAGAGTGCTCTAACCTAGAAGTTCCATGCACATTGGTTTTAAGTGCGTGAACTATATATTTTGAGGTTGGTGAGCCTGCATGCAAAATATTAGTACTTATGTACTGAGATGTAAATGTAATCACATGCAATTTAATGAAAATAAATCCATGTAGTAGACCGACCACGTAAAAGAGTTCAGGGGGCTTAAACTCCACTAGTTGAGGTTAAGGGGGTTGGGTAAAGGGGCTTAAACCCAAAAAGGAATATTTTATTAATATTTATTAAAAAGTGTAAAGTTGGGATGTATTATTATATCCTTGGTCCTAAGGAGGGGACAAGTGGCTAAAGTCAATTCTCAACATGGCAAGTGTCAAGTTGGGAACATGTTGTGGATGGAAGGCAGTTCTCAACCTAACAAATGTCAAGTTGGGAACATGTAGTCAATTTTTTTAGACTTATTCCATTCTGGAAGGATAGGGGGGAAGGTTGATTTGACCATCACGAGATGGGAGTGAGCGGATTGTTTAGTTGTGAGTCGATTGTTCATCTATCGAGACGATTGTTATGCCATAAAATTGTTCAGTGAGTGAACCTGATGGTTGTTGTCATGAGCTGATTTTTACTGTGACTAGTATGTTGATTATTTTCATAGAAACTTGTGTATGACTTAGATTGGAGAGCTAGACAAAAGAGGCAGTTTTTTAGGCCTGTGGGTTATTAAACTGAATAGGCAGGTTGTCAGACCCGTGGAACATGGAAATAAAGAGGTATGTCATTGGGCCCATGGAAGATTTCATTCTCTCTAGGTGAGAGAATTGTTGGGAATTATTTCCCAATGTGACAAATGCAGCAACAGGGCTCTGAGACTTCATGTTTGACCTGTTGTTGAAGCCTTGGAAGGGAAGTGGGGAAGCTAAAGGAATTTTGAGCAGAGAAGGGGCACACTTCCTGGGGTGGGATAGGCATGTGGAGAATGATAGGTTGTAGGATGTCAATGTGAATTGGAATATGTGATGGACTTTCCAGTAATTAAGTCATTTGTGTATGAGTTACCTGTGACTGAGTTCCTATTGAGTGAGATACTTTAGACTAGTTAGGAACCCTTTCCCAATTGGATTTTATCCCCATATTAGGGGTGACCTACTGTTGAGATTTATGAAAAGTGCAGTCTAAGGCTGGGAAGAACGTGGAAGGTCTACTTGCAACTGGTGTATTTTATTCAAAAGATAAATGCTAACTATGTGTTAAATTATGTTTATAAGTAACATTTATGCAATTGTTTTCATAGGTTTATGATGTTTATGTTGCATGTATATTATGTGATGAATGTGCATATTTCTTGTATGAATATGTATATAATTATTTTTTGCAGAATGTATGTTCTTTTTTAATTAATGACAGAGTTGTGTCAGAGAAATTTCGGTGGAATTGTTGGTAATTTGGTATCGAAGCAGGGTTTGGTAGAATATGTATGCTACAGATGGTATCATAGCAAGAAATTGTTTTAACTGGCATCACCTAGTAGGTGGTTGGGGGTGTTACAGATTACATGACAAGGATCAGTTTTGATTTGTAAAAAAAAACTATAGAGTATATAGTATGGAAGAAGAAATAAACATGAGCTTCAGCTATAAGGAATCAAGGAAGGAGATAAGTTACTTAACTTGTTCAAAGATGAGGTTTTCTAGGTTAACTAACAACTAAAGGAAGCACAAATGAATTTCTTCATGGAATTAAAGGACATCTAGGGTCATAATGAAGAAATTGGAAGATTAGTTGATCATATCAGATAATCAAATATCAGTATGATGACATAGAGAATGCATTCAAGTAGATAAAATAGAGATGGAATATGTACAATAAATACCCTGTAGATTTGCTCAGGTTCACCATAAAGGAACAAGATAAAAATTGAATGTTGTTGGACATATCGAAGAATAATTACTTAGATGTACAAGGAACAATAGGCAACACCAAACAAGCATGTATGATGATATGGTGTGCAGATGATGAACTCATGGAGATGTTCCACATGCCACTCAACAAAGAACTAGATGTGGTAGGACCAAGTGAAACAAAGGAAGAATAAGTGTCATCCATCTGGGAGAAAACCAAATAAGAGATGTAAGTGTTAGACAAATTCGAAAAATAAATTTGTAATCAGTACATGACCTAGCCCATGAAATGCATGTTAGGTACAAAAGAGTTTATAAAGGAGACACGAAAATACTTGAAAATGGAATTAGTTCATAGGGTGTGTGATGGAGAGATATAAATCAAGGAAAGGAAGTTAGGAAGTTTAAATAAAACCATTCAAGCATACGAGTCATGGTCCAATTTTGAAAATAATTCATTCCAATAAAATTCTTTCCATTTCTACACTTTTGTATTTTTTTGTAATAAGAAATTTTAATGAAAAGGAAAGTAGGGGAATGAGAAATGAAAAGAGGTAATTTTCATATAGAATGGTGACATTTATGAAATGTAAAGAGACTCTCTTATCATATAAAAGAGATATCCTAGACAGATAGGAGGAATTTCTCCTATTGCATGTACTAATGATTCTTTTATCTCTTTATGAATAAAAGGCAGAAGGTGTTTTGGGAATGTTATCGTACAGTTTGTAGCTAGTGTCACACGTCAAAATTGCTCAACTAGATAAGTGTCGCATTGTCCCTATTGATCGTCGTAAGTGTCGCATCTTCCCTACAACTTTCACAAGTGTCGCAAGTTGGTCACTAGTGTCGCAAACGATGTTCATACATAATTCCATGATAATGACACTAAGGAGGCACTTATAACATCTCACATGACAGATTTGAAGGAGGAGAACTGGTTTACTGGGATCAAATGACTCTTGACACCTGAAAGGAACCCTAAAGAAAAGGTTTGGAGGGGGAACGCTCCCCTACTTCAGCTCCAGAAGCGTTGGCGCTCCCCTATAATGATTCAGGGAGCGTTATAGCGCTTCCCAGCCCTTTTGCAGGAGCGTTGCTCATCTTGAGAGCGCTGGCGCTTCCCCAAGGCTTACCAAGGAGCGCTACAATGCTCTGAGACCCCTTCTGAAGGAGCACTCCCTAATCTGGGTCAATTGTTAGCCCGTTGAGGAGAATAAGGGGAGGATCATTCGATATTAGGAGGCAGTTGTGCTTGAATTCTTGGTTTCATCAACAGATCCCTGATCTAAGGAGAAGGTTCCCAACTTGTTCTAAACATAACTCAAGAGGTTAGGCCTCTCCCAACCTATATAAACAGGCTCTATGATGGTGGAAAGGGGGGAAGAATTGAACATATGAGACTTATGATCTTGGAGGAAACTTACAGTCAGCCAAAGGAAAGTGATCAGTGAAGCTGTTGTTATCCAGGTTGTGGATCTTTCAGGCAAGGGTTAGATGAAGAGGATTTGACGAAGCTGTCGCATTCGCATCTACGATTGTAAGTACTACTATCGTTATTCTCATTAATATGACACGCTTGGTATGTTTCTTTCTAGTTTGTGTCTGATGTTACATGAACTTGTCATTTATCGATATATTTGTTTTCAAGCTAATGTCAATAGAGTAGGAAGTGGCCGTATCTTGTTTTGTCCGCAGAACTCAGCGAGGAGCAAAGAATTGGAGCGCAACTCGGAGCGTGCAGGGACAAACATCGATAACAGGTACTTCTATCATCCTTCCTTCTCATGTGTTAGTTTAGATAGATTCAAAAGAAATTCA
>ML793490.1:238237-274887 GCA_009831015.1 Picea engelmannii | reverse complement strand
CACAATACTGTTTTTACATTAAATTGTCAAAGTAAAACCCTAACTGAGCTGTAAAAAGGGTAAAATCCCCTTCAAGGGAGGCGCTAGCCCCTTTTAGGGAAGATGAGACATCCAGGAGCAAAACGTTAGCCCCCTAGGGGCCTCTCCAACATGCCACATGCGCCACTGCTGCCCAGTCTACCTCCATGAATTTCCATGAAGCTGGATGACATCATGGTGAGGATGGGGACATCCAGAGCCTTCCAAGGCCAACATTCCACTGAAAAGGGTCATTTCCCCTAGGTCGGGCTCCACCAAAGTGCCTCTGATGGAACGTCTTCTTCTTCTCCAGTGCAAAACCCTAATTAACCAATGTCCTGTCTCTACCCTCTAATGGGGTCTCAGCATCCATCTGGTGGGCTCTTCATCCCCATGGAGGTCTGAACTGATCATCTCCCCATGTGTACCAGTCCAAATGATACATGT
The DNA here is from genome assembly GCA_009831015.1 of Picea engelmannii. Taxonomy (NCBI): domain Eukaryota; kingdom Viridiplantae; phylum Streptophyta; class Pinopsida; order Pinales; family Pinaceae; genus Picea; species Picea engelmannii. The sequence continues at coordinate 274,422 of ML793490.1, read as the reverse complement.
CTGTCGGTATGATCCTACGCATCAGAAGCTATGCCCTTCATGGGCTCATCAGTCACTGGGATCACAACAATATTAATCATGTTTCATCATCAATATTATCAAACATATGCATAATACCCTAATAAATCATTCAATAGCTCAAAAGACATTGCAAAAACCTACAATACAATACTGGAGGAAAAGACAAGACGTCCTATTGGGCTAGTATCCACAAGAAAGGGGAAGTTTCCTGGAAGGTTTCATCCAAGCCATGTAAGTGAGGTGATATGGCTATGGGATGTCCAGACATGTGGGTGAAGTGAAATCCAGGGATGCATGATGTTATCTGTGGGTGCCTTTGTAGAAGGTGAGTTGTACTTGTCATGGATGCAATTTTTCCAAGCATGTTCTTGCCTTTATTCTTTTCTTTTATTTTCTTTTTTCTTCTTATTTTTATTTTTATTCAAGGGATAACTAGAGGACACTGCCTTGGAATGGTGACCAGAGCTGACAATGTTACCCACAAGTACTTTCACATAGATGATAAGTTTGGCTCGTGATGAGACCCCCTTTCCCTTGGCCATGCAACCAAAGGTCACTGCCCTGGCGTGGTAACCAGATGGTGGCAATGTCATACTGTTAGGTACCCATGAACCTAATAGGCTGGCTCGTGATGAGAACCCCTATCCTCTTAACTAGGTCTTGTTTATGTTTTCCAAGTCCCTCCTGTTTCTTACTGAGAGGCTTTTTATTGCCTTCTCGGGGATCCCTGGGCAAAGCATCTCTAGGTTCTATTTCTAGGATTTTATCTTTTATCAACTACTTTTACCTTCTAGGACTTTATCCCCTTCTTCCCATGAGATAAGGTGCAATCCTACAAATAGGTCAACCCAATGCCCAAACAAGGGTAATGGGACAAGTGAGCGGGAGATAAGATGAAATAGTGGTGCTATGAGGGGAGCGGACAATGGATTTTCATAAATCCCCTAGTGGAAAACCCAGACCTATGGGCACAGGCTTGCTAGGATACCCTGTCAATCTCCCAAAGCATGGTGAAGTGGGCTAATGTAAGATCCAAGTAGTTGTTAGAGATAAAAGGAATCAGATGCATATATTCAAAGGTTTTAATGATCAAAAGTGACACATACGATGATACCTGAACCAATTACCTCATGGAGAAAGAACCTCCTTCGATACAAGACTAATACAAAGGTGATGGATGTTGTTGCTACTAACAAGACAAATCTGATGAGAGAAGAAAAGGATGGGCCCTCCAGGTCTATTCTCGAGTCAATCCTACTCTCGGTACTCCATGTCTAGGAATTGTGGGCCTCGAGACATGATCTCCTGGTTATCCCTAAAAATCAGGGATAATATCTGGCTCCAACTTGAGGGCATGTGCTCACCGTAGAGCACATGAGAACCTCAGCATCTCTGGCATAACTTGCAGACCTACTCAAGTTTTATAGGGGCATCAATAAAAAAAAATGGGGTGGTAATTCCACCCTAGCATACATGGGTATATATATACTGAAAATAAAACAATCAACAATGCAAATGTGGGAGAAAACATAACATGAAATGCAAATGGTATAATACACGAAAAATGCCTACTTACCTACACTTACCTGTGAAATCAAGTCCCCCCACCTTGGTGGGGTTTGAGGAGGTGCAAGTTGATGGGTAATGGGTGCCTTCTTCCCTCCAGAGTGGATAGATAATATGAGTCATTAACTGATTCCATTCCAACTTTGAAGGGTCTGAGCCATGACTGAGTGTTTCCTTTTACATTAGTTGGCTCTCCTTTTTGGGTATCCCACATCCATACCATGTCTCCCTCCTTGTACTTTCTAACTTTGTATTTGGTCGTTCCTTGGACAACCCTAGTGTATTGCGTTGAGGGAGGGGGGTGGGCTTCTGCTGTAAAAACCTCTTGTTGAGATGGGTGGATTTGTACGTCATCTTCGTGTTTCTTTAATATCTTCACTATCCCAATTTCTTTGTTCTTGAATTCATCTAGGGGTTGTTGGTATTCCTCTCTCTTGGGCCATTCGATCTGATCAAAGTCCTCCTCTATTGCAAAGTGCATGTCTTCTGGAGAATACTTTTGAAGAGTTTGTATCATCTCATTTTGTACTTTGTCATTATTGGTGGGGTGAACAATATCCTACACATGGTCCCCAGTTATTGGCACATTGAGCAGACGACCTAACATTGAAGAATGTGAGGTCCATCTCAAGGGCACCACCTAACATTGCACCAAACTTCCTAGATAACAGCATTCCCCACACATCTGGGACATCAACCACCACGATGTCAACGTGGACCATATTTTCAGGGTACTCCTTCAAGCGAACTTCAACATTCTCAACCACCCCATGTGTGGGTATGGCTTTAGATTCAAAACCACATACATTTCGTTAAGGCCGTGTGACCTCCAAACCCATTTTTTGCATGACTTTGAGTGACATCATGTTGGCACCAACACCTGTGTCTAACATGCAATTGTTGAGGTTTTTTCCGTTCATTGTCAAATTCATGAAGAAAGGAGGGTTTTCACCATATTGGACGCTAAAATGATCAACTTGCAACATAATAGGGGGGTCCATAGGCTCATCCGATCCTAAAAAGAAAATGTCAAATCATTCTTTGATGGACGGGATCTTGATTGCTTCTCTTAGGGGGACATTTACATGCATCTTCGATAATGCCCCTTTGAGGTCAAAGTTTAGGTCAACCTTGCCATCCTTGGATGTCTTAGGAAGAAGCATTTCCAAGGGTGGGGGCTTTGCCTGATCAGCAGCTGGTTGTTTCAAATTCTTTCTTCTGTACTCCTGAAATTCTTGTTTCTTTAGCTTTTCTCATGATTCTTGATCCAGGTTGTTTATTACCACCATCCTTGTTGATCTGGCTGCTTCTTTCACAGCTTCCTGATGTTCTGCATCTGTGATATTTATTTGAGGAAAATCCATGAAACAATCCATGTTGTTGACTTGTTGATGGCCACTATTGTACGGGCATTCATGTTCCCAATGTGCTTCACTACATTCCAGGCACCAAGTATTTTCATCAACAATGTTTGTAGGGGCCAAAGTACTCGTAACTTCATTCTCATTATTTGGTTTATAAAATTGGCCCCCTTTCTAGAATTTCCCTTTGTACGGGGCCCTGGGTGCCTATGTCTGAGATCTTTCCAATTTGACGATCATGCTCATCATTTCCCCTTGATTCTTTATGATACCATCCATAGAAGCTTGTAGTTTGGCGATACGGGTACATAGATTTGAAGTAGGCTCAACACTGTGAACTATCTTCGGTTTCATGTCTATTCTCCCCCTTGGGTTAGCAAAAGGCTCAATCTTATATGAAAGGAGTTTTCCCTCTATTTTAGTAGCAAGATCTTGGGATTCTTGAATGGACTGGGGGTTTTTGTCTCTAAGAAGATACCCTAGTTGGCCATTGAAAGATATGGTGTAGATATGGATGAGGTAGTCATCTTTCGGATGATGGCTTGTGGGAATTATTTGTAGTAAAGTCTCGAATCTGGTGTGGAACTCCAAAATAGACTCATCTTCATATTTGGCAAGGTTATTTAGTCATGTGAGAAGCATATTAGGGTCTTCTTTGACACTCCATCTTTTGAGAAAGGCCTCTTCAATTATGTCCATAGTCTTGATGCTTCCATCGGGAAGGCTTAGGTACCAATGCCTTGTGGCATCATAAAGAGCAGCAGAGAACAACTTCGTGACTAGATCTTCAACATCATCACTAATGGGGTGAAGCTGAAAAAATGCCCAAAAGTTGATCATATGCTCTTCGGCATTGATTGCATCAGTACCGGTAAATTTAGGCAACCACTTCTCATACTTGGGTGGAATTTGCCTAGGGTAACCAGGTATGGCTGACATGTCTAACGTCTTGAAAAGAGTATATGACCATTGTCTTTGATTGTTGGTTGGGTTCGTTGTAGTGGTCTGAGAGCTAGACATGATTCTTAAAGGAAGGCTCTTCCCGAAAAGTGATTTGACAATAGGAGAGTTTAAGGGAGGCTTCCTTATGAAAGACAAAGGAGGATTATTGAATCTCCTTTTAGTTTGTGGATTCGCTAGATAGTTTACTCAAAACCACTAAAGAAAAAGGGGAAAAACACCCTAGTGGAGTCGCCAGGTAAGATTTTAAGAAAAGTTCTATGAGGCAAGGCTTACCAAAGATGTGTCGTTTGAGGAGAATTGACTCAGTGGTCCCCGACAACAGCGCCAAAATGTTATCGCATAGTTTGTAGCTAGGTCAAATGGATATGAAGTAGAAGGCCAAATTGGCATAACAGGAACCTATCCACCCAATGTCACCACAATGGGGAGTTTCTTTCTCTTTAGGGACGTTAGGCCCAGGGGAGACGTACCCGGTAACCTGGAGTTTTGAAGAGGAAAAAGTTTAAAAGTCAAAGTAAAGTTCCCCCTTCATAGGTCACCACCAAAATAGATAGTCCCAGCTAAACAACCAATAACGAAGTGTAGGCCCAAAGAAGAACACCTACCCAGAACAAAGCAACAGCAAACCAATATATGCAAGCTATGGTTCAATGGGTTAGTACTTCATAAGACTATCTGATATCAATATATAAGCAATTATAACAATAAATGTCGACGAAGTCAATGTTTTTTAATATAGCAATGAAATAATAACACTCCACCAATAAATATCAAGATGATGTAGCAATCAATGTATCCAATCAATCCTTCATTCAATAAATGCATTAAACCACCATCCAATTTCCTATAAAGGAATATTGTTGCGTCAAGATGAAGTAACCAAGGGTGACGTCAGCCTTCTTAGGGTTAGTATTTTGAGAGTTGTTTGATCACTTTCACTTCAATGATGAAGATCCAAGATTAGTGCCTAAGGGTTAATGGAGTCAATTTAGAAGAGGACGCAAGGGTAGAAGGAGGAATACTAAGGACTAGAGGGAAGGGTTCTGAAGTGTTGTTATGGCAAGGCCTCATAATCAAAACCCTAGGGGAGAGAGGCTCACTTCGGTGTTGCTAAAGCAAGGCCTCGTGCTCTCTCCTCCTTCCTTAGGTTAACTTGGCAAAATGGCTAGCATGAAAGATAAATCAAGACTAGAGAGTGTAGTGAGGGAGAGTGTTGCTATAGCAAGGCTCTATCACCAAACCCTAGAACTAGGACGGCCCTAGGTGTAGATAACCTAGGCCTAGGACGTCTCCTCCATCTTGAGTTCATAAAAAATGGCTAGCTCGGGGAGAAGAAGCAATAAGAGTGTAGCTATGGCTAGGCTCTTCCTTCCTTCTTCAATGGCTAAAAAAATCTCTTTTAGGGGACATGAAACAAGGACCTACTTGTGTGCTTGTCACCTAGGGTTTTTGATGAGCAAATTATAAGCATATGCAAGAATACAAGACTACAACCATTCAATCAAGAAGTTTTGCAAAAAAAACACTTACATATCACCATGAAATAGCATTCAAACCCTAGTTGTAAACCTTCCTTCAAGAGAAATGCCAAGAAATGCCTTCCTTCAACAAGTGCGCCTCACTAAACCAGAAAATTACCCAAGTAGGGCGCAAAAATCAGACCTCACTAATGAGTGAGTGATGTGTTATGTTTAAAATGAGGCTAAAACTCCTCAATATATATTGTATCAATGACCTTAATTAATTTTAGGTCATAAAAATGGTCGACAGGACCACAATATTGTTTTTACATTAAATTATCAAATTAAAACCCTAACTGAGCTGTAAAAGGTGAGTTGTACCTGTCATGGATGCAATTTTTCCAAGCCCATTCTTGCCTTTATTCGTTTCTTTTATTTGCTTTTTTCTTCTTCTTTTTCTTTTTATTCAAGGGATAACCAAAGGACACTGCCTTGGCATGGTGACCAGAGATGACAGTGTTACCCACAAGTACTTTCATAGAGATGATAAGGTTAGCTCGTGATGAGACCCCCTTTCCCTTGTCCATGCAACCAAAGGTCACTGCCCTGGTGTGGTAACTAGATGGTGGAAATGTCATACTGTTAGGTACCCATGAACCTAATAGGCTAGCTCGTGATGAGACCCCCTATCCTCTTGACTAGGTCTTGTTTATGTTTTTCGGGTCCCTCTTGTTTCTTACTAAGAGGCTTTTTATTACCTTCTTGGGGATCCCTGGGTGAAGCATCTTGAGGTTCTATTTCTAGGATTTTATCTTTTATCAACTACTTTTACCTTCTGGTCCTTTAGCCCCTTCTTCCCACGAGATAAGGTGCAATCCTACAAACAGGTCAACCCAATGCCCAGACAAGGGGAATGGGACAAGTGAGTTGGAGATAAGATGAAATAGTGGTGCTATGAGGGGAGCAGATGATGGCTTTTCAGAAATACCCCAGTGGAAAACCCAAACCTATGGGCACAGGCTTGCTAGGATACCCTGACAATCTCCCAAAGCATGGTGAAGTGGGCTAATGTAAGATCCAAGTAGTTGTTAGAGATAAAAGGAATCATATGCATATATTCAAAGGTTTTAATGATAAAAAGTGACACATACCATGATACCTAGACCAATTACCTCATGGAGAAAGAACCTCCTTCGATACAAGACTAAGCCGAAGGTGATGGATGTTGTTGCTGCTGACAAGATGAATCTGATGAGAGAAGAAAAGGATGGGCCCTCCAGGGCTATGCTCGGGTCAATCCTGCTCTCGATACTCCATGTCTAGGAACTATGGGCCTCGAGACATGATCTTCTGGTTATCCCTAAAAATCAGGGATAACAGGGATCATAATTTTCATCAAATGTATTAGGGACTATTATACTAATATGTGTGTTGTGAAGTTTTAATGGATGTTTTTCACATGAATTATTTCTATGTGTAGTGTTTGGAATTCTCCTACTATTATGATTTCTAATGAATATAGATATGATGTTACATGTTTAATCTGCAACTAAGTGTCATGAAATCTACAATTTCATTGTATCAATATGTTTTTTATTGACATCAACTATTACTATTATCAATAATGTTATCTCTTATTGTATTTATTCATTTATTTTTTCTCCCGATCAAGACAGATTAGAGTAGAATAGAGACAGATTAGGATACTTAATTTCATTTATGTTCTAGGAAACGTAATTAGGATTTAGATACAATTTGTGAGAAGCAATTTAGTTTCCTTCCCTATCTCAATTAACCCAGTGGAAACTAGACCCACATATTGGTTGGAGGTGCTACTGCAAGCGAGTGTGAGCTTCATTGGGGATTGATATTGGGCACTCTCTCTTACCTTCTTGAAAGGCCATTTGGACCCATAAACACATGGATGGGAATCAAGGATAAAACCATGGTTTAGGGTGAAACACTACATATTAATCCCTAAATGTTTCTTTGATGGATCATGCACCAAGAGTAAGTCCCTATAACACCACATAGTCCCTATGAAGGAATTTGTTTCCTATAAAATGTGTATGGGAACCCTTACAACGTTTGGTACATGAGGAATGGGCTATAAGTCCCTCTAATTATGGTCCATTAAAAATAAGAAGGGAATTAGGCTATAAATATTCATTTCAAGGCTCATGCACCATGCATAAGATCTTGGGCCACCACATAGAACCTATAGAGGGAATATTTTGCATAGAAGTGGTATAAAGTCACAATTTCAAGGTTTGGTCAACTGAATATGGTAATTAAGGACTAATATGTTATCTTGGATCAAAACCATATGTCTAAATCCCTATTTGTTTCTTTTACGGATCATAGGTCATGCTTGGGGTCTCACCCACCACACATACATTGTAGAGAGAATAATGTTTCTATGAGTGGTATATGGGTACCATTTTGATGTTTATAATATGAGGGATGGGTATTAGGGTCCAAACTATGGTTTAAGCCCAAGAAACAAGGAATTAGGATCTAATGTGTGCAGCATGTGAAAACATAGATTGAGGATTTAAATAAAGGCGGGCATAGGAAATGGTTCATGGGGTAAAAGTTGAGATAGGGGTGAATTATGGGTAATTATAGGTGAATTAGGGGTTAATTAGTGGTAATTTAGGTGTAATTAGTGTGCACTAAGGGGGAATTAGGGGTTAATATGGGATAACTAGTGGGTAATTAGTCATAACTAGTGGTTACTAGGAGTTTAATTATCATGACTTTTAGGGGTGGTTTTAAAAAAAATCCCCATAAAATAGACTTGGGTGTGGTTTTTTGAAAACTACCCCTAAAATTCATAAGAATTGAAATTTTAGATTTTTTTTTGGAAGTGTTTTGAAAACCATCCATAAAATTCATGTGAATTGAATTTTTGGAGGTAGTTTATAAAAAATCACCTCCAAAACTTCAATTCTCATGAATTTTATGGGTATATTTTGTTGTGCATATGTTGTCATTGATGTCAAATTAATCATGAATATGGTAAATTATAGCACAATAACAGACATAAGAAGTCATGAAAGCATGAAAATAGAATTGTGCAGAAGGATCAAAGGATAAAAGGATCAACTGTGCAGAAAAGGATAAGTGGCGCAGAAGGTATGGCACATAGACAAAGGAAGTAATCAAAGGATGAAAAAAAAAGTGCGACCAACAGAGGAAGCAATGAAAATATGTAAACATAAGTGCGCAAAAGGATCACAGGATGAAAGGATCAACTACGCAGAAAATGATCAATGATGCAGAAGAACATCAATGGATAGAACTTGATCAGAGACATGATTGAATGAAGAGAAATGCAAGGGAGTATAATGTGACAGATTTCTATGTGGTTCGACAGATGGTGTTTATACAGTGCAATAAAGGATGGGAAGACAACTACAAAATGCTTCAAGTCAGTGCGAAGAATGGCAGAGTGAAGTATGACGGGGAAAAGTTAGTGCGACAAGCGACTGAGTAAACTATGAAATAATCAGTAGAAGTTCAATAGTCAAGTAAGCAAGCCACCAGGGTGCACTCTTAGTCTTGTGAGGTGATTGGGTGAGTGTGTTGCAGGGATAATGTGAAAAATTGAATACTTTAAGTCTTGAGCCATCATTCTATATGTTAGTGGGTGCTTTGTAGACCAAAATGTGATCATTACACAAATTCTCTCATGATTTGAAGCTCAGTCGAAGGAAGTATTGGTCTATTTGAATTAGTTAAGGAATTTCTGTAATATAAATAGCATGAGTACATTTACTTTATTTATACAAAAGTGTAATTGACATGACCTTGATCTGGTCAATATTTGGCCACAATATAACTATCATGTGCGTTCACATACTTTATTTATAAAAAAGTGTAACTAACCGGACTTTGATTTGGTCAAGATTTGTCCACAGTGTAATTGTCACACGTCCACATAGATGAAGGTGAACAATGGAAAAAATATTGTAAATATGGATGCACTCTGATCGAGCAAGGTGCGGAAAATGAGAAGAAAGAAGGTTTTGTAATTGTTCAAAGGAACAAAAATGTAAATTTGTTAGTTTGGGTTGAAAGGTTTAGTAATGTAAGATACTTTATCTAAATTTAGGGAGGAAGGGTGGTGCTAGGGAGAGTCAAATCTCATTGATTATTGGAGTCCTAATTTTTGTAAAAGGTTGGTGCCTGAGAGGATCAGTGTCCTCATTATTTGTGACAGGTTGGTGCCTGAGAGGATTAGTGTCATCATTATCTACGATAGGTGGGTGCATGTTGAGCTTAAAATTTAAAACTTGTAAGTTGGTGCCTATAGAAGAACATAAAGAAGATGTTTTGTGGTTTTCTCCCGCATTGGGTTTTCACGTAAAATCCTAGTGTATTTTGTTTATTGTGTTGTTTATTATTTCTGCACATTCTTTTCATTAAGTGAGAACTATTAAATAACTTAAATCATTGAAAATAATAGAAAATTAAGAAATTTCATATAATATTGATTCACACCCCCCCCCCTTTATTATTTTTGTGAATCTCAACAATTGGTATCAGAGTGCAGGTTCCTTCAGTAACATTCTAACAGCTAGAAGGAAGATCACACAGAAAGTATGACAAGTCAATATTCGTTTTCTTTTTCAACCATACCTACTCTATTCAATGGAACAAATTTTCCATTTTGGAAAATCAGAATGAAGACCTAGTTGATGTCTCTTGGTATGGAAATTTGGAATATTTTCATAGATGGTTATAAAGTCCCAACCAATCTTCCAACTGATGAAGTTGGTAATAAAATTTACTATAGTAATGCAAGAGCTATGAATTCTATCCAAGGAATACTTGTAGAAACATAATTTSTTAAAGTGATTCAGTTGGAATCTGCAAAGGAAATATGGGACAAACTGGTAAACAGTTATGAAGGAGACAAGAGAGTAAAKTTGGAAAAACTTCAAGCTCGCATAATTCAATTTGAAAGCCTAAGGATGAGTGAAGACAAAAATATTGCAGGTTTATTTCTCAGAGTGTATGAGACTGTAAACACCATGAAAGGGTTAGGGGATGAAATTAAAGAATTTATGGTAGTTCAGAAGGTATTGAGATCTCTTCCCTCAAGACTTGATGCTAAGGTCTATACTATAGAAGAAATGCATGAACTAGATAAACTAACGATGGATAGGCTCCATGGAATTCTAACTGCTTATGAGATGATGACCAGGAAAGAAAAACTATATATAAAGGACATAGTCTTCAAGGCATCAATCAAGTCTTTAACATCTCAAGATCATGATTCATTAGAACACTTCTCAGATGAAGAAGAAGATAACTTTGTAAGGAAATTGAAGAGGGGATCCATAAAATATAAAGGTATGTTACCATTTAAATTCCTTCATTATGGTAAAGTTGGTCATTTTGCTTCTAAATGTCCTTTCAAAGAAAACATCACCAATGAAAAGGAAAGGAAAGGCAAGGATATTAATCCTACATAGTTTAAAAAGAAAAAATGGTTTAAAATGAACAWTTTTTATTCAAATGAGGATAGCAGTGGATTTGAAGAAGATGAATATGAGTTAGATACATTTCAAGATGAAAAATTCCCATGGATTTAGAACTACAAAAATATGATCAAGAAAAAACAAATAGAGAAGTGTGTTAAGATGTAGTAGACGTGCAAGGAGAACTCATTGGTGCTTTGGAAGAAATATCCTGACTCAAGAAAAATAACAAACTAAGAAAAGAATAGTTGCAGGTCTACAAAGAAAAAGACGGTGAGTTAGTGAAGAAATAGTCATCTTAAAAACTTGACTAGAAGAAGCCAAAAGAAAGTAATAAGTATTGATAAATTAGATAAAAGAAAAGGAGAATATTTGTGACAAACTAGAAGCATAAATAGTTGTATTAAGAAAGGATCTAGAGAAATCCAAGAGCCAAATAAAATTCATAAAAGTATCTGAAACTCTAGATAACATTCTAAGAAATCAAAAATCACTAGATGACAAGATAGGGTTGGGATATAAGGAAATTCTGAAAATAATCAAAGGTGAGTCAAGCACCAACATGTTAACTAGTGAAAAGCCTACAAGTTATGAAAATTATCTCAAGGGAAACAACAATCATCCTAATAGAGAAAAAAATGTGAAGAAGAATAAATCATAACTAGATTAGCCCAACTATGAAGCAAGGAAGAAACAGGTGCTTGAATCTTATCATGTTGGAAAACAGAGACCTATTCCCACAAGTATTTTTTTTCATTCCAAGGCATCCAAACTATTTCTATGGATATTGTTTCTCTTGTGGAAATTTCGGACATAAGGCTATAAGTTGTAGACTTTATAGATATAACATAAATGTAGGAACAAGATTCTACAAATCTCAAAAAACTATGTTTCAAAATTCTTTCAATATTGTCTTCTCCCCTTTATTGAAAGACCTCGAGTGCTAGATATGCAAAACAATTGGACACAATGAAAGTGAATGCAGAAGCAAGTTATTGTCTATCTTTATGCAAGACCGACAAGATGATTTTACCAAGGTTTGGAGGAATTAAAATAAAAACAAAGAAAATTGTGGACTAGCTCTATATGCAAAAAATCAAGAAAATCAATGGTATATTGATAGTAGTTTCTCCAAGTACGCAACAGGACAAAAAAGTAAGTTTGAATTCCTAAATGAAGAAAAATATGGTAATGTTACTTTTGGAAACAATGCTCCAGCTAGAATTAGAGGAAAAGGAACTGTTGTATTCAGGAAATACCAAAGCATCGAATGTGTTGTATGTTGATGGTTTAAAACATAACTTATTGAGTGTAAGTCAAATGTGTGACCAAGGACACAATGTTATTTTTCATTCAAGAGGCTACAAAGTAATGGATGAAAATACATGGAAGATTGTTGTAAAGTGTTGGTAGCCCTACACGATTTCGTTATTGGAATGACAAACGACACTTTATGTAGCTTCCTTCACCTCATCTTGTAAATATTATCATTTAGGGATGATTACTGGATTATAAAAGATGTTGAATCACTCTTTAATCTTTGCATTTTTCATTTTATTTCATGTTGATTCATGACCGAAAGCATGAATCAAACATGAAAACTTGGTTTCATATTTTTTCCCTATTCAAAACATCTTGTTAAAGGGGTCATTGTACTTGTATCTACTCCATATTTAACACTTGAATGACTTTCCTTTGATTATTTTAAATATTGATAGGATACTTATGTTGTTTTGCATTTTAATTATAAACATGTTTATATGTTTTTTAAACCCTTGGCAAATCATCTATAGTCATTACTAAACATGGGAGTTAATACACAAGTATCATATCTTGTACTTGATCTTTTGTTGGCAGAGTGAATTGATGAGCTTTCATTAAGATTTGAGGGTTTTTTTCATGCCCTGTACCCAAGGTTTTCATTACTAGGAATGCTCAAATTTCATGACCAAAACCTTGATGTCTATACTATGACTACGCAGGGGTTTCGCTTGGTCTGTTTCCAGTTTACCCTCTCAGTTTCGTTCCTTTTACTCCTGCCATCTAAACCCACAGCTATCTTGAGTCACCCACGTTGCAGTCTAGTCATATCTTTAATGGATCTTGTTGTCTAAATAGAGTCGAATGGCTCTCAAGCGTTTTTGTCTCATGATGATGCAATCGAGGATTTGAAAGGCCAAGGTTGGGATACTTTCATTAAGAGGTTCAAAGGGTATAACCTTCACGTGGATAAGGAATTCGGACAAACATTTGATGGGTACCGGGAAAAATTTGGAGATGTCTAGTTGGAGGTGACTGAGGAGTTTATGAGCGAAGCCACAGGGCTTCCATCGATCAATCAGAAGTGGTTCAAGAAATCAAAAATCGAAGAAGTGCCCTAGAGCCTCTTCATGACCTCCAGGAAAGTCAGTTGTTGTGATAAAGGTATCCGTGTTTCTCTGCTTAAAGTTAGATGGCATGGTCTCATGTCAGTCCTTTAACAGTTTGTGACTTGTGAGGGTCATTATGGTCTCATTTTTCTTTATCATATACGGTTGTCGATGCACTTCATAGGATTTCATTTAAATGTGCCTTTCTATTTGCTATGAAGCATGTACAAGATGTCTAAAAGATACTAAAAACAAAGTCTTGACTCTAGTCTCTTTCACCACGTCTTAATTAAAATGTTGTTGGTTCATAGTTTGACAACCCTTGGTGATGAATGGGATGGGTTCTTAAACTAAAATGGCTTTGCAATAGTCATTCCTATAGAAACCCTTGTTTCGGATGGACCACTGATAGGGAAATAGTTTGATTGTTCAAGTAATGGGCCAGAATCTCTGAAGAAAAACCCTCGTGACGAGGAAATACCCAGTTATTTTTTACATGGGCAACAGGATGTTGGTTCCGAGTTGAATGAAAACCTTATGCAGGAATTAATTATCGTCCATAACACCATTGTAAAATCTAATAGCAAAAACCCTCGCAAACAGTCAAAACAAAATCACGCAGCATTAGGGTTCTGAAATAAAAGAGTTGGTCAGCTCATTTCGGGAAGTCTAAGGAATCAATCTAAACCTCATTTGAGCTCAATCGACCTGATCGAGGTCAATGAGGTTTCAGATCCAGAAATTGAAAATCTCCTCGCAGAAGAAGATCCAAATTGTCATAAATCGGATCCTACTCAGCCATACAACTTTGTTAATAACCTTACACCATGTCTCGAGGGTAGCAATGGGTTTACTAGTATTAAGCTTGGTAAATGGCCTACAACAGGTAGTATTGATATACATAGACCCAACTATATGCTCCATCGACAGATCGCTCCTACTGTGCATTGCGAGGTCTGACTGCATTGGATTGAATAGTACTATACTAATATCCCCATTCTCCAAGAAATAATTAAATCACTCACAGCTCGCAATGAGTTATTGACTAAAGAAAATTGAGACTTCAGAGCAGACGAAGAGAGACAAACTAAACGGCTTAAGAAGACAGGCAATATTGTGATTAAAAATGCAGACAGTGTTCATTCCATAATCAATTCTAAGCTATCTTGATCCATGTTTAGTCATTACTAGAAATGGTAAAATTGTCTTTCCTTTTTATTACGTTCATGTGATCTCTTTGAATCAAATTTGTTTAAAAATTGGATTTCTTTTGCCAATATAAGACTGGCTGCAGAATCTCTCAATTCTGTGGCCAAATCATTTTTATATAAAATTTAGTAATTAGTTCTTAATAAAAGTATCTAACTTGTTCCTATTTCATTTTCAGGACATGGTATATCTTGATGTTGATTTTATGGGATGGAACATGTTTGATTTTAGATGATTAGTATCTCTTTCTTGTTTATCTTGTAAATAAGAAAAACTTTTATTAATTTTGAAGATACAATTTGGTTATGAGTGACTATAGGCCCTCCACTTTTGTAATGTTCTGATCTCATGGGATCTGATCCTATCCTAGGAGATAGGAAGTTGAGATTTCAAAAACTCTTTAAATACTCTCTATTTTGTAAATGAAAAGCATCTTCGCCTCGAACCAAAGATAGAGGAATGACTTTCAAGACTTAATGGAACAGTGTACAACATTTTGGCTTTAGTCCTTTGTGAATGGTGTTTCATTAAATTTTTTTTTATTTAATCTTGGTATATTAATATGTCGTGTAGCTTTAGATGCATTGATATTTTATGTTTCAAGATATTCATGTTACAATTATCGCTCATGATTTGTTGTTCCAGATATTGAGACTGTGATCATCTTTTCAATTTGAATATCATGATTTCTCTTTGATGTTTAGTTGAACAATGAGATGAATGTATTACACATAGATTTCTATGAATGTAATCATTTGCGATCATAAGATCACAGAAGCAATATGTGTTCCCTATTCTGTTTCTAAATCCTCGCTGCCTATACATTATTTGAATTTATTCAAAAAAGTTGCAGTATAAGTTTATTGCAGATTTATCTCGTAGGCGTGGCAGTTGGATGCTCTTGATTCATACAGAGGCACAGACACATTTAACAAACTAACATCAGGTTAGATTTTGTGTTTCTAATTTCTGTCATTTATGTATTAGTGAAACCAGAAAGTTTAGATCGACTTTGACTATCTGTACATATGTGTTTCATAATTTAGTTAATTCAAGTTTTGTTAGATTTATAATTAGAAAATAGAAAATATTCAAATGTGATTTCTTTATTTGTTTCTAAAAAACAATTATTTTTACATTGATTTCGTAAGTTTCTAGTAAAACTTGCAACTTGTAAATTATGTTCATAAATTGATATTTTTTACGTTTTCTTTCGCTGCTCTAGTACATTTACACATACAATTATATTAAAGTTTATATATATACTATTATTTAACATTAGTTAGTTTTCCTTTTCTTTACCCTAGGATCTTAAATTGGCTAACGGAGCCATTAAACCCGTCAGAACAGGTTACACCAAATGGCTTGGGTTACTTGGACAACCCCGGACCGGACCTGTTCCTCCAGTTGATGGCTTGTCAATTTCTCCCATCAACAAATGGCGCTAGAAGGAGGATTTCAATTAATGGCACGTGGAAGTTGTAAGAATCCTCCCCAACACACTTGTTCCCCTATAGTAACACATAGTTGCTCGAACAACAACATTACTTCTGAAACATCAACTACCTCAAACGATAATCTTGAGTTTCCCGTTGAACCAGTAACACCAGCTCCTCAAGGGGCCAACGTACAAGAAATTGTTTGTTAGTCACTTATAAGGACACATAGTTCTTTGGCCCATATCAGACAACCTGGTAGTCCCCTTAATCAACCTTTAGATTTCTCGGATATCCGAGAACAACTTGAAGGCATTGGTCTTCTTGTAAACCCTTTAGAAGGTAATACTACAGATCCTGTTGAAACCCCTACTCTCAGAGTTGGAGGATCTAGTATCCCACCTTCCCCACCTGGTTCATCTCCATCCTCTTCAGGAGGAGAGTCATTTGACGAAGGCAGTTCATTGTCTAAACCATCTCAGCCTTCAACACCACCAACACCCATGGAAAACCAAAACAACCTCGCCAGACCCTGGATCGATCAAGATGTCATGGTTGTACCTGGACCTCAACACCCATTGCCAAAGCACTTGAATAAATGGTTGTCTAAATTTGATCCAGATTCTAAGAAATCTGTCAAAGATCACATAAAGAAGTTTATGTTGGCCATTAGACTCCGAAGTGTAGAGAATAAAGATGTAGTATGCAGACTCTTTCCTTATACATTTGAGGGCAGTGCCTCCACATGGTATTTTTCCCAACAACCCCAAACCATTGTCTCCTGGGACAAGTTTGAAACCTTTTTCTTAGAGAAGTTTGGAGACAATAAATCCCCTGAAGTCTTGGTTATGGAGCTCTCCAGCCTAAAAATGAACCATAAGGAGAAAGTAAAATATTTTAACCAGAGATTCCTTACGTTAAAGAATTTAATTTCGACAGGTTCATGCCTATTGAGAGTTTAATTGTTGCATATTACACCAAATCCCTACATAACAGCATAGCAATCTGGGTCAAAAGGTCTAATAAGAACACATTGTTGGAAGCCTTTGAGGAGGCAAGACAAATTGAAAAGGACATATTAAGCTTAAAATATAATCTCAATGGTGAAGTTGAAACAACTTCATCCTCTAAAAGGAAAATAGAAATCCTTACTAGGCCTCCCCAAGCCAAAATTCAACCTGAAACTTTAGACTTGGAAAGCTTGCAGAAAGATTTCCAAAAACTATCGAATCAAGTCGTGGACTTGAAAATATTAGACAAGGAGGCATCCTCAAGCAAAGGAGGTTTTAAACCACCTTTCAGAAAGACTTTTCCTCCCAATCGGCCAAATCTGACCACTGAAGATCTTAATTTCGAAAGCCTACAATACACTTTGCAAACTATTCTTGAAGCACACGATAACTCTATCCCTCCTGAAAGTTATGAAGACGTAGTTGAAGAAGAAGTAGGTGAAGAAGAGGAATCATCTCCCAAAATCTTTGGACACTTTTCTGATAGTATTTTTCAAGCAAACTTTGAAACTGTCCACCCCTACAACACAAGAAGAAAAACACAAAGTAAACCTTCTTTTGAAGTGAGTAATGATGTGCCTTCAAAAAAGTTGAAACAAGCTGAAATAAAACAGATTTTAGCAGCCCCAGTTTTAGAATATAACTTAATTGAAGATCTGAAAAAACTAAGGGCTAACATTTTTGTTTTCGAGCTTTTAAAATTTCCTCTTATCTTGCAGAAAATTCATCAAAGTATCACAGAAAACAGTAAGAACAGTGATTCTAGCAGCAAGAAAAATGCATAAATTAGTTCTAAAACAGCCAAAAAGATCCCTACTAAAATGGCATCTGAATTCCCAGATAAAAGGGATGTAGCTGAAAAAACTGTATCAAATGTACATAAAACTGCTTTAGGGACAGCAACCAAAAATCAACAGAATTTTGTTGTTAACGCTCGTAAAAATGTCCCACCTTTTTTGTTAACTTTCAAAATTTGTAATAGAAATGTACATAATTGCATGGTTGATTATGGCACATCATCAAATGTGATGCCCTTATCTGTGTGTCAAAATATTAATGGAGAAGTTCAACCTTCTAATCTCAATATCATTCAGCTTGATCGGACAAACATTAAGGTAATCGGTGAACTTAAGAATGTCCTGGTTAGGTTATCTTATAACCCTAAGGTTCACCAAATTATTGACATAATTTTTGTTGACATCCCTGAATTCTATGGTTTGTTTTTAAGCAGGGACTGGTCCGAGCAGCTGCATAGTTACTTTGCCACATATAGGTCTCATTTGTAGTTACCGGAAAACAGACAGGCAAATAGGATCAAGATAAACCGCAAACGATATCTCAAGCACACCGTCACGGATATGAATGATGCAAATGAACCTTTTACTGCATCTACTAATTCATTTTAAATGAAGGGAATGAACACCTTCTTTGGTAACTGATGCAGGAGCATCACCAACAATAAGCAAGCGTGGAGGCGGAAGATAGCTGGGACAAGCGCCAGCGCATTTCAGCATGTTGCAAAAGTGTTTTGAGATGTTTTGAAATAAATGTGTGGATGTTAATGTAATAGTTAAGAGGAAGAACACTTAGATATTGTAAACAGATCTTGAGTGATCCACTCTCATCTGTAGTAGGTGAAGGCATTAATACATAATTAATGTGAGTAGGTAGATTTAAATGCATATTAGGCAGTTTAGAGCATAGGAGAGAAAACCGACTATAGACACCCTCCCTTGTATCATTGTAACACAATAGAGAAGAATAACATTCAACTATTGCAGGAGAGAGCAGAGAGCTATATTTGAAAACACCCATGTACAGAAGTCCTGAATTAATACATGAAGCTTTGATTCAGACTTATGGTGTTGTGATGTTCTCTGTGTATGCATGTTGAATGTTATGCTTAGTGTTGTTTTACTCTTTCTGTCATGTATTTGTTGTTTATGCTATGTATGTATGATTTCTTGTTGAATGTCTGAAATCTGAAGAGAGGGAGAGTAAGGAATGAGTTTCAATTGTTTCTCAACCTAAGTGAGTAAAATTCCTACAAGGAGTGCAGTGGAGTTTGTCCGCAAGGAGTGCGTTGACAAGGGTTCAGAGTTTTTATCTCTGAAAGCTCAGGAGGGATAACATTGTTCTCATTCTCGTAGAAGTGCAAGTTAAGAACAGGAGCCATGCAAGGTGTGCGCGGGCCGAGTAGAGTCTCAGAGTTACAACCTGAGTGAAATTGTTGAAAGACTATTATTGCAAGGAGTGCACAGAGTTGAAGAGGTTCAAATACTAGATCGTATTTGAATAAGTGTTGCAAGGAGTGTGCGCGGAAGAATCATCCCCAAAGTACTTGAGGATTTTTTCAATCAAGCTCGGGAGGGATAGAGTCTTCGAAGTTGTCGAAGAGAAGCTCAAGGGGCTAGTGCCTTGAAGTGTTGAAAGGAGGCATAGCGAAGTTGTTTTGCAGGTGGACAAGTTTCGTGAAGGAATACCTTGTTCATTCCGTAGGAGTTGTCAAGGAGGAATTGGACAGTCGGAATTCTTCGTGGAAAATTCACGAAATTCCGAGAGCCATCAAATCTTGTAGAGGAGCAGGGAAGTTACGGCAAGTATTCTTCAAGTGCAAGCTCAGGAGAGATTGGACCGTAGGATCCAAGTCGAAAGTAGTCGTTGGATCACTCGTGAATTCTCACTTCGAGGATTCGTGAATTGAAGGACCGAAAACCTTACACCAAGATTCACGAAATCGCAAAGTGCGAAGTCCCGACAGGGTGAGAAGTTTCGTTGTGGGGCCAGCATTAATAATGAGTCAGAATTCTCCATTTCGACATTTCGAAGGATAGGAGCTCGAGATATTTGTTCCGGGATTCCCAAAAAAATCGCGAGATGCGATATAAGTAAGGGGAAAGGATGTCGTCAACCATTGAGGTGGATCGACATTTCAAGTTTTGGCAATTGGAGAGTCGATACTTTTGTCCCAAAAGTCTCGAAGTCATGAGTTGCGATAGGGAGTAACGAGGAGTTCGGGATCTCGATACTTCGGGTGTTGGGATACAAAGGAGGCAGCGTTTTGGAAAGTGAAGTTGCGAAGTGCCTAAGCTGGGCATGAGAGACATGTGGCAGAACCACAAGGTGGGGCCTGCGTGGTTGACAGGCGGACATGCGTCACCAGGAGGAAAGGATTCAACACTCCATTGACTTCTCATGTCTTGGGGATTCGCGGGATAAGAGCACGGGAGATCAATGCTACAACTTGCGAAGTGGCGAGTTGTGAGAAGTGTGAAGGGAAGGTCAACCCTCACTGACTTTCAAGTCTCGGAGGTTCACACAGGAAGAGCACGGAGGTTCAACCCTTCGACTTGTGAAGTGGCGAAGTCACGACGAGAGCTAGCGCTTAGCCTAGCTGGTGGTCACGCGCAGAGGGCGCTAACAGAAGAGAGTTATACCCATTTTGTGATCTCGAGTATCACGATATTGGGAATGAAGAGTCAGAAGTTTCGACTCGCGAACTCCCGAGATTGCGAGTTGCGACTAACGCCTTTGGGATTAGGCCTTGGTCATAGCGTTGTGGTCACACGGAGAAGGTGGAGCTTGCACCTAGTGTTGTTTTCACAGGGGAGCTTCCAAAAAGGACCTATGGATCGATAGGAAAGAGATTCCAGGAAGGAATCAAAAGAGCTGATCCATCTCAAAGAAGATAAAGAACGATCTTGTGAGCAAACCTTGACCCAAGGGTTGATAGAGGGTTGGGGGTCTGCATCAGTCACTTCATGACCAAAATTTCCCCCTTCACTGATCTGAAGCAACAATCATGACTTATGACCTGCACTCAGTCATCATCTTTGCCAAGTGTGTCAAACACTGCTAATGAAGCTCAAATCTGGTCGTTGTACTTTGAAGGATCCAAATCCAAGGAAGGAGCTGGTGCGAGATGTGTTCTCATCAATCCCGCAAGTAATAAGACTTTCATTGCCTGTCGATTAGAGTTCGAGTGCACTAATAACACCATCGAATACGAAGAATTTTTACAAGGGCTCAAGAAATCTTTGGATATGGACGTACAGAATTTAATGGTATTCAGTGATTCAAAGATCATGGTTAGGAAGGTAAGGAATTCCATACATTTCTTGTCACCACATCTGAAAATTTATCAAACAGAGGTATGGATTTTAATGCAAAAAATTTCAGCATTTAATATAAATTCCATTCCTAGACTAAGCAATTTGGAGGTTGATCTATTGGCTAATGTCACTTCTAAAATATTTTCTGCAAAAGGTCTTTCTCCTAATGCATTTTTGATTGAATTGTTGTTTAGGCCATCAATCCCAGACAACATCGCCAATTGGAGAGTATTCGACGATGACCAACAAATCATCAACTTCTTGCATATGGAGGACACCTTCCAAGGTGTTGTCATCGACGAAGGCACTCATGATGAAAACCTCTGCAAATTCATGGTAATATCAGATCCTAGATCTTCTGAATCGACATCCGATATGGGAAAATCTATTCTCGGATCCGTTGTAAGACTAGAGAGGTTTTATGACTTGCATGATAAGTTTAGAGGGTCTATTAATTGTAAAACGAACAGTTCTTCCTTGACTTATGAAACGGTAAATCTAGGGACTAAGGATAATCCTCAAAATATCAATTTGGGAATGGGATGCTCCGAGCAAGAACGATCTACCTTTATAAAAAAAGTTAGAGAATTCAAAGACGTTTTTTCCTGTACATATGATGATTTGAAAACATTCGATCCAAATATAATACAACATGTCATCCCCATGAAACCACAAACTCATCCTTTTCAGCAGAAGTTAAGAAATTTGCACCCCAAATTGGAACCCACTGTCAAGAAAGAACTCAAAAAATTACTAAATGAAAAGATAATTTTCCCGGTGAGACATATGCAATGGGTGTCTAATCTAGTTCCTGTAAGGAAGAAAAGTGGTGAAATTCGACTTTGTGTCGATTTTCATAACTTGAACCTAGTGTCTGATAAAGAAAACTATCTCGTTCCTCCAATGGAACAAATTCTTCAGCAGGTATCTGTTCCGAAAGACTGTCACTGTTAGATGGTTTTTCGGGATACAACCAGGTCCTCATGTCCCCCTCAGACCAGTTAAAAACCACCTTTCGTACCCCATGGGGAACTTATGCCTACAGGAAGATGCCTTTTGGGCTCATAAATGTCGGGTCCACTTTCCAGAGAGCAATGGATATTGCTTTTCTTGGTCTCATAAATCAATTAGTAGTGGTTTATCTTGATGACGTTACCATTTTCTCTAAAAACAAGAAAGATCACGTGTCTCACCTTAGGGATGTTCTAGAATGATGTCACAAGTGCGGCATATCTCTCAACCCTAAGAAGTCAATCTTTGCGGTAGAACAACGAAAAATTATTGGGTTCATAGTGTCCAGTGACGGAATGATCATCGATCCCGAAAGAACTCAAGCCATTGACAAACTCCCGCCCCCCCCTTCCTCCAAAAAATCTATTGAATCCTTTTTAGGCCAAATTAATTTTTTCAAGAGATTTGTTCCAAGTTTCTCAGAAATGGTAAGGCCCTTGCAAAATTTAATCAAAAAAAATATTCAGTACCATTGGGGACCCCAAGAAAGTCGAGCTTTTGATTCTATTAAAAAATAAATAATAGACACTCCTTCCTTGATGAGTTCTGATTTCTCTCGGGATTTCACTCTTTACACCTTCGCCTCTGACCGATCTTCTGTTGTCGTGTTAACACAGAAAAATACTGAAAGCAATGAAGTACCCATTTCCTTCATGAGCTCATCTTTCAAAGGGGATGAATTGAATTACCCAACTATAGATCAACAGGCGTATGCTATTTTCAAAGAAGTGAAACACTTTTGGTCATATCTGTTGAAATCTAGAACCAAGGTCATCGTTCCTTACCCTGCTGTGAGAAACTTGTTAGTACAAAAGGAACTGGGTGAAAAATGAGCAAATTGGATGACATCGTTACAAGAATACAACCTCGAAATAAATCCTACACAAATTGTTAGAGGACAGGACCTATGTAAACTAGTGGTTGATTCAATTGAAGAACGGGAAAGTCAAATTAACATCTCAACTATAAATCAGCACAACGAGACACAAGTCAGTTGTACACAAGTTGTTGCTAATTCTTGGTATGATGATATTAAATTTTATTTAACACACGGATTTTCTCCTCACCATCTTGATCCTAAAAACAGAAGAGCACTCAGGTTAAAATTTGCATCTTTCCAGCTAATAAATGATGTATTGTTTCGAAAGAATTTCGATGGTGTTCTTATGCATTGTTTGGAAAAAGATGAAGCAGAAACAATGCTATCTGAACTTCATGCAGATGAAGTTGGTGGACACTTCGGTGGAGATACCACTTCTCACAAGGTGTTAAGAGTTGGGTACTATTGGCCCACATTGTTTAAATATGCCCACACTCTATGTCGTAAATGTATAATCTGCCAAAAGGCTATTGGACGGGTGAAAAAGGCAACATTCTATTTGCACATTGTTACAGTGGATTCACCTTTTCAGCAATGGGGTATTGACATCATAGGACCAATCAACCCTTATTCTTCACAGAAGCACAAGTATATTATCACAGCAACAGATTATTTTACTAGGTGGTCCGAAGTTGCACCTTTGAGAGTGGTAAACATGAATCAAGTAGTATATTTCCTTAATTCGAATATCATTACTAGATTTGGCATCCCCGAATGTTTAGTATTCAATAACGCATCTTATTTCTCATACTTGGATATGAATGTATTCTCTTTAGAAAAATGGATTAAATTGAAATATTATACCGGCTACTACCCTTAAGGAAATGGCCTAGCACAATAAACAAACAAAAACTTGATCAAGATTATCAAGAGGACAGACTCTGAAGATCACAAGAACTAGCACAATGCACTATTTAATGCACTCCGGGCTGACAGAGTGACACCAAAAACCTCTATTGGTAAATCCCCTTTCTTCCTCGTCTACGGGAGAGAAGCAATCCTTCATCCTCATGTTTTAATTCCATCTCTGCAATTATCATAGAAAGTCCAAGAAGAGAATTGTCCTCCTCTGGAAAGCTAAGTTAATGCCTTGTTAAAACTAGAGGAAGTGAGAGCACAAGGTAGGAAGAAGTTGGATCAGCATCATCATATTGTAAAAAACTGGTTTGATTCAAACTCCTCTTCAGACAAAAACTTCAAGGTAGTAGACTTGGTTCTCAAATGGGATAAGCCCCGCGAAGGAAAAGGGGAACACACCAAATTCCAGAACCTGTGGTTGGGGTCATTTGTAATCTCTGAGAAACTAGGTCCTAGCTCTTTCTGTCTACGCAATTTGGAGGGACAGCTAGACACCTTCCCGGTGAATGGTCAAGCTCTCAAAAGTTATTTTTCCTGATGATTCCAAATCCACCTCTGTACATATTTTCTTCTTTAATTTTCTTTTATTTTCTGATTTTGGTTCTTTTCATTTTTCTTGTTTTCACTATTTTCTGAATAAATTTATGTATGTGTCGCCATTTAATTCATAAAAGGAAACCAGAATGCCTCATCATAAAGAAACAGTAGAGGTCATTTCAAAGTATCAGTGTTGTAAATTGTTGAAACTCAGACTAGCAAAAGTAACTTCTTATTCAGAAAAGTCTTCCTAGTTTCACTTTATAATCATGAGAAGATACGATCATCATTAAAAGCTCTTTACGTTGACCCTTTTTTTAAAGAAAATAACTCAAGTATGCCTTCCTGTCCTTGAAAATTTATTCTTATCAGAAAACTAATTTCAGATCATGATGAAGGTCATCAAGCGAAAAATTAAGTTGGAAAATATCAAGTGTTTCGGAATCTGAAATTTTCTACATCACCCCTCTCTTCTGAAGATCATAAAACTTATGGCAAACTGTAAATAACTTCTAGAGAGTTGTGGGAAGTGTTTGTAAACCCACTTAGATATTGAACAGGTCTGCAAGAAGCAAGTAAATGCATGCATGATGCCAAGACAACTTCATTGGGGTACTGAACGGGCTTGCTGGGAGTAAAGCAATGGTGGGTTCGAAGAAAATTATCAGGTATAAATTTTGGTATTAATCGTAAAATGTCCTTCATATTGAATTGATAATTCTTGGACAGGTTGGAGGTGTCAAAGTGGGTTAATTGACATTCCTGTTGAGGCTATGGATGCATTTTGGAAGCAGCAACCCTATCAACAGTATCGGATTCATTGTCTTAAATATCATCTCTCTCGTAATTAAAACTTGTCACCAGATTGTATTTGGACAGAAAGACATCTAACACTAGACTTTGTGATGTTTTTTATTTTGATTGAGATGCTTGACTCACTATCGATTGTTCTTTAATTCTCAACCATTATGATCTGTCCTAACATGAATTCTTCGGTGATGCAGAGATAATTATTTCTCCCAGTAAGTCGCCACTATTGGCAGCCCTACATGATTTCTCTATTGGAACGACAAATGACACTTTTTGTAGCTGCCTTCACCTCATCTTATAAATATTATCATTTATGGATGATTATTGGATTATAAAATATGTTCAATCACTCTTTAATATTTGTGTTTTCATTTTATTTCATGTTGATTCATGAATGAAAGCATGAATCAAACATGAAAACTTGGTTTCATATTTTTTCCCTATTCAAAACATCTTGTTAAAGGGGTCATTGTACTTGTATCTACTCCATATTTAACACTTGAATGACTTTCCTTTGATTATTTTAAATATTGATATGATACTTATGTTGTTTTGAATTTGAATTATAAACATGTTTATATGTTTTTTAAACCCTTGGCAAATCAACTATAGTCATTACTAGACATGGGAGTTAATACACAAGTATTGTATCTAGTACTTGATCTTTTGTTGGCAGAGTGAATTGATGAGATTTCATTAAGAGTTGAGGGTTTTTGTCATGCCCTGTACCCAAGGTTTTCATTACCAGGAGTGCTAAAACTTCATGACCAAAACCTTGATGTCTATACTATGACTGCGCAGGGGTTTCGCTTGGTTTGTTTCCAGTTTACTCGCTCAGTTTCGTTCATTTTACTCCTGCCATCTAAACCCACAGCTATCTTGAGTCGCCCTCGTTGCGGTCCAGTCATAGTTTTAATGGATCTTGTTTTCTGAATAGAGACTAATGGATCTCAAGAGTTTTTGTCTCATGATGATGCAGTCGAGGATTTGAAAGGTCGAGGCTCGAATACTTTCATTAATAGGTTCGAAGGGTATATAACCTTTGCGTGGCTAAGGAATTCGCACAAACATTTGATGGGTACCAGGAAAATTTTGGAGATGTCCAGTTGGAGGTGACTGAGGAGTTTATGAGCGAAGCCACGGGACTTCCATCCATCGGTCAGAAGTGGTTCAAGAACTCAAAAATTCAAGAAGTTCCCTGGAGCCTCTTCCTAACCTGCAGGAAATTCAGTTGTTGTGATAAAGGTATATGTGTTTCTCTGCTTAAAGTTAGATGGCACGGTCTCCTGTCAGTCCTTAAATAGTTTGTGACCTGTGAGGGTCATTATGGTCTCGTTTTTGTTTATCATATATGGTTTTCGATGAACTTCATAGGATTTCATTTAAATGTGTCTTTCTATTTCCTACGAAGCATGTACAAGATGTCTAAAGATACAAAAAACAAAGCCTCAACTATAGTCTCTTTCACCACCGATTAATTAAAATGTTTTTGGTTCATCGTTTGACAACCCTGGGTGATGACTGGGATGGGTTCTTAAACCAAAATGTCTTTGCAACAGTTATTCCTATAGAAACCCCTGTTTTGGGTGGAACATTGATAGGGAAATAGTTTGAGTGTTCAAGTAATGGGCCAAAATCTCTGAAGAAAAACCCTTGTGACGAGGCAATACCCAATCAGTTTTTACATGGGCAACAGGATGTTGGTTCCGATTTGAATGAAAACCCTATGTAGGAATTAATTGTCGGCCATAACACCATTGTAAAATCCGATAGCAAAAACCCTCGCAAATGATCAAAACAAAAGCACGCAACATTAGGGTTCCGAAATAAAAAAGTTGGTAAGCTCATTTCGAGAAGTCTAAGGAATCGATCTAAACCTTATTTGAGCTCGATCGACCTGATCGAGGTCAATGAGGTTTCATATCCCAAAATTGAAAATTTCCTCGTAGAAGAAGATCCAGATTGTCATAAATCGGATCCTACTCGGCCATACGACTTTGTTAATAACCATCCACTATGTCTCGAGGGTAGCGATGGGTTTACTGGTATTAATCTTAGTCAAGGGCCCACAATAGGTAGTATTGATATACACAAACCCAACTATATGCTCCATCGACAGATCACTCCTACTGTGCATTGTGAGGTCTACCTGCATTGGATTGAATAGTACTATACTGATATCCCCATTCTCCAAGCACAAATTAAAGCAATGAAAATCGAGACTTCAGAGCAGACGAAGAGAGACAAACTAAACGGCTTAAGAAGACAGGCAATATTGTGATTAAAAATGAAGACAGTGTTCATGCCATAATCAATTCTGAGCTATCTCGATCCATGTTTAGTCATTACTAGAAATGGTAAAATTGTCTTTCCTTTTCATTATGTTCATGTTATCTCTTTGAATCAAATTTGTTTAAAAATTGGATTTATTTTGCCAATATAAGATTGGATACATAATCTCTCGATTCTGTAGCCAATTCATTTTTATATAAAATTTAGTAATTAGTTGTTAATAAAATTATCTAACTTGTTCCTATTTCATTTTAGGACATGGTATATCTTGATGTTGATTTTATGGGATGGAACATGTTCGATTTTAGATGATTAGTATCTCTTTCTTGTTTATCTTGTAAATAAGAAAAACTTTTATTAATTTTGAAGATACAATTTGGTTATGAGTGGCTATAGGCCCTCCACTTTTGTAATGTTATGATCTCATGGGATCTGATCCTATCCTAGGAGATAGGAAGTTGAGATTTCAAAAACTCTTTAAATACTCTCTATTTTGTAAATTAAAGGCATCTTCACCTAGAACCAAAGATGGATGAATGACTTTCAAGACTTAATGGAATAGCGTACATCATTTTGGATTTAGTCCTTTATGAATGGTGTTTCATTAATGTTTTGTTTTATTTAATCTTGGTATATTAATATGTCATGTATCTTTAGACTCATTGATATGTTATGTTTCAAGATATTCATGTTATAATTATCGTTCATGATTTGTTGTTCCAGATATTGAGATTGTGATCATCTTTTCAGTTTGAATATCATGATTTCTCTTTGATGTTTAGTTGAACAATGAGATGAATTTGTTACACATATATTTATCTGAGTGTAATCATTTGCGATCATAAGATCACAAAATTAATATGTGTTCCCTATTTTGTTTCTAAATCTTGGTTGCCTATACATTCTTTGAATTTATTCAGAAAATTTTCAGTATAAGTTTATTGCAGATTTATCTCGTAGGCATGGCAGCTAGATGCTCTTGATTCATACAGAGGCATGGACACATTTAACGAACTAACATCAGGTTATCTTTTTTGTTTCTAATTTATGTTATTTATGTATTAGTGAAACCAGAAAGTTTAGATCAACTTTGACTATCTGTACATTTGTGTTTCATAATTTAGTTAATTCAAGTTTTGTTAAATTTATAATTAGAAAATAGAAAATATTCAAATGGTCTTTCTTTATCTGCTTCTCAAAAACAATTATTTTTACATTGATTTCGCAAGTTTCTAGTAAAACTTGCAACTTGTAAATTATGTTCATAAATTGATATTTTTTACATTTTCTTTCGTTGCTCTAATACATTTACACATATAATTATATTAGAGTTTATGTATATACTGTTATTTAACATTAGTTAGTTTTTTTCTTTTCTTTACCCTAGGATCTTAGATTGGCTAACGGAGCCATTAACCCGTCAGAACAAGTTACACCAAACGGCTTGGGTTACTTGGACAACCCCAGACCGGACCTGTTCTTCTAGTTGACGGCTTGTCAGTTTCAAACGTCAACATAAA
Organism: Picea engelmannii; assembly: GCA_009831015.1. Classification (NCBI taxonomy): domain Eukaryota; kingdom Viridiplantae; phylum Streptophyta; class Pinopsida; order Pinales; family Pinaceae; genus Picea; species Picea engelmannii. The sequence goes on along the minus strand of ML793490.1, from coordinate 245,518 downwards.
GGTAGTCAAAAATTTAGGGAATGTGTATGTTCTAGAAGAAGGAAAATAAAATTGTTGTATTGGTAAAATTGATGAGAGATGGATTTGGCACAAAAGACCAGGTCATCTTAGTTTAAAATAGTTGATCAAGCTAGGAAGAAAGAATGATGTGAGAGATATGCATAAAATCTCTAAACCTGATAATATTGTCTGCAAGTCATGTCATTTTGGAAAGCAGACAAGAGTTAAATTCAAGGCAAGAGAACACTCCACCACTTGACCTCTTGAGTCGATTCATACAAATTTTTGCAGCTCTACTAGTACACAATCACCTCGACATGAAATATATTTCATTTTTTTTATTGATGACTATACCAGAATGACATGGGTTGGATTGTTGAAGCATAAGTTTGAGGCTTTTGAAAAATTTAAAGTCTTCAAGGCACAAGTAGAAAATGAAATGGATTTAAAAATAAAGTGCCTAAGATTAGACAGAGGAGGATAATTGTTAGGATCCGATCCTAACCCCTCTCCATGGGTCATTAGTTAGTAGGATATGTTTTCTATGTAATAAAGGCCGACATTAGTTAATAAGGACTAATAAATAAAGGAGAATAAGTCAATGTAAGAAGACCTAATAGAAGCTTCAGCTTCTAGAAAGATCTTCCTCTAGAAGATTTCTTAGAAGGTAGAATTAGTATAAATAAGAGTAGGTGGCATTGGATATTTTTGTCTTGGATATTATTATAATAGATCTTTGCTATGTTGGAGGTTGCCCCATTGAAGAGGTAGGTGAATATTGTTATTATTAATAAAGGTGCTCTTTTTGGTGTTATTCTAGTATTATTTTGATATTGTTCTGGATATATCATTGTTGTTCTACCATTGCTTTCTAAATATTTATGTTATGCATACTATATTATATCTGGAATATTTCAAGTGGTATCAGATCTCTTCCCGGGCAATAATTGTGGAGTAAAAAAAAAATCAGTGTAGAGACATATTCCAGTGTCTTTAATATACAAATATTTTTTGTTACACTCATAAACCCACAGTCAAGGAGTAATACACGTAGGAAATACAAGTGATTTTTAAGCACACATCTGTTGGCCACCCTTGTAACCTTTGTCGGTACCCCTTAGAGTGGTAGCGCATCAAACAACACATGTATATGGATCGATCTAGGAATCATGAAGCCCTCTGTAGATAAACCGGTCGATCGCCTGAATTTTATAGTGTCACCAAGAACAACACATGGGAAGACACTCTCTAGTACCTGGGTAGTCGGGTAGTATGACTAAGGGTACGATCTAGCCTCCTTAGTTGGTTCCCTAAGATATTGGGTCGAGTACTACTGTTGGACCATGCACATATATAAGAGAGCTATAGAACATGGAAAACCCTTGGTTGTAGACACCCTGCAAACCCTAACCCTTGGGACGACAACAACTGATCTATTGCATTTCAAATTGGCCCCTATCACATTTTTTCACTACAGAAACACTCCCTACCGACATTTTTTATTATTGAGAATTCGATAATTTCACCACTATAGAAGTATTCAAGGTTGAGTACAACTCCACAAGAGTTAAAAAAAAAACTAGGGGTCAGCATCACCCTTATTTGTAACTTATTCCACTTTATTCCTCTCTTCATTATGATCGCAATGGTACCCTTCAATTTTAAGCCTTTTTTTTCCCACGGTCCCACCCCTTTCCAAGACACCCTTATTTGACACATATCCCATTGGAATCCCCTATTTGTCATGATCACCCTAGTACATCTCATTTTTTCTGGCCCCGATTTTCATCTTAACACCTCATCCACTACCTAAGTCGCTTCCATGCCAACCACCAGAGCTCAGACCTAAGAATACTGGGAGACTAGGTTGTCCATCTTAGAAACGAAAATGGAAATCATCACCACTACCATATGATTCGAAGTCAAAGAGTACATCCAAACAGAAGTCCATGTAGTCATCTGTGAATCCATGCATCAATAAGGTGTCTAAATCCGTGAATCCGTGAATCCGTGAATCCAACCCAGCAGGGTGGGTCTCTCAAATGGAAAAATACTTCTTTCTCCATAATATTTTAGATGATGAGACCAAACTCCATGTAGGGTTTTTGTACCCGGATCAAGAATGGTGGCAGTGGTGGTAGTGGCATAAGAAATGTTATCTAGCAATACCCACTTGGAACATGTTCACTAAAGTAATTTATGCTTGTCTTGATAGGGAACCACATTTTTTGGGTAGGCTCACCAAGCTGCGCCAAATTGGATCAATCACATATTTCATCACGACATTTGAAAATTTGGATATTAGGACTGAGGGCTTATCTAATGTATTTTACGTTGATTTTTTTATCAGTGGCTTAAAGGAAGCCATATGGGCTCATGTTAACATGCATCCTCCTACTACCTAGTTGTAGGCATGTCAATTAGGAATGAAAGTCGATTCCATCCTTCAGGCCCCACCCATGAAGGCTCCAGTTCTCAATCATCATCACCCTAGGGCTCACCCAGCTCCAACACAAACATTGAAGATCCAAAAGATATCTCCAGCAGAAATGGTTGAACATCACAAGAAAGGACTTTGCTACTATTGTGATGAAAAGTATTCCCCATGGCATAAATGTAGAGAACAAAAGTTATTCCATATTGATGCATTAGCTTCCTCTCCCTATGAAGACACCCATTCATAAAAGGCTTCTGAACCAGAAGAGGCTCAACCAAGTGATCACATCGAAGATCTTGTTGTAAACCATGTGGAACCAAAGGACCCCATCATATCGCTTCATGCACTCTCCGGTATTTTGGCCCCACAAACATTGAATATCAAGGGATATATCAAACATAGGCAGGTGGTGGTATTCATTGATAGTGGTAGCACCCATAATTTTATTCATCGCAGGCTTGTTGATGCAATCCATTGCTTTGTCTGCCATGTTTCTAATTTTCAAATACTCATCATGAATTGTGGTACTATGAAGTGTGGGGGGCATTGTGAGAATGTTAAACTCCAAATGGGTGATTATCATCTAAAAACCCACATGTTCTCTATTTCCATGGGTGGTTGTGATATTGTCTTAGGAGTGGAATGGCTTTGCACACTGGGGACAATCAAAATGGATTATCAAGAATTATATATGAGCCTCACCCAAGACACTCACCCCTATACCCTCTGAGGTATTCAAGCAGTCTCTCTTGAAATCGTCAGCTCTCACAGGATGGAAAAATTGTTGAAGAAATGCCACCATGGTGTGATTGCTCAATTTAATGACATCCAAGTCACTGAACATGCATCTCAAGTAGTTCATCCTATCCTGCAACTCATCTTGGACAAGTACCCAAAGGTCTTTGAGGTTCCCACAGCCCTACCTCCTTCCAGAGGTGAGCATGATCATAGAATCCCTCTCCTTCTGAGTAGTCAAACCCCCAATTTACATCCCTACAGATATTCATTTCCTCAAAAAAATGAAATAGAAAAGATGGTAAAGGAATTATTGGAGGCGATGTTAATTCTCCCTAGTACCAGCCCATATTCTTCACCAATGGTGATGATATTAAAGAAATAAGTTGCTTGGTTTATGTGCTCTGATTTTTGTTCCATGAATAAACTGACCATCAAATATAAGTTTCCCATTCATGTCATTGATGATCTATTGGATGAAGTCCAAGGTGCTTGTGTATTCACCAAATTAGATATTTTCTTCAGATATCACCAGATCTAAATGAAGGAGGAAGATATTCCAAAGACTCCTTTCAGAACTCATGAAGGACATTATGAATTCTTGGTCATGCCTTTTTGTCTTTGCAATGCCCCATCCACCTTTCAAATTATCTTGAATAAACTATTGAAACCTTAACTTCAGAAGTTTGTCTTGGTTTTCTTTGATGAAATCCTCATTTACATCCACACTTGGGATATCCAACTTCATCAGGTGGACAAAGTCCTTCACCTGTTGCAAGAAAATGAATTGTTTGTCAAAATACCAAATATTCATTTGGATCCAGCGAAGTGGAATACTTGGGACACATTGTCAGTCGTGAAGGGGTAAAAGTGGACCCCAAAAAGATACAAGTTATGCAGGAGTGGCCACGACCCGCGACCTTAAAATTCCTAAGGGGTTTTCTTGTTCTCATGGGATATTACAGCAAACTTGTCCACCATTATGGAAAAATTTCTAAGCCTTTGATCGACCTCCTTAAGAAGAATGCATTTCATTGGACACATGTTGTTGAGAAATCCTTCACAGATTTAAAGAGGGCCATGTGTAATACTCCTGTACTAGCATCTCTTGACTTCAACAAAACCTTTGTGGTGGAATCAAATGTTTTTGGCACTAGTATAGGTGCATTTCTCACACAAGATGGTCAACCTTTGGCATTTACTAGCCAAGTGTTGAGTGGCCGCAATCTGGGAAGATCTACATATGAAAAAGAAATGGTGGAAATTCTCCATGCAATGAAAACTTGGTGACCATATCTCTTGGGACATCATTTTCAGATCAAAATAGATCACCATAGTCTAAAATATTTTTTGGAGCAACGACTATCCACCCTAGAAAAAAATAAGTGGTTGGCCAAAATGTTGGGTTATGATTGTGAAATCATATACAAAAATGGAAAATATAATATAGTAGTTGATGCATTGTCAAGATAACATGAGGAGGATGGCTCCCTCTTTTCCTTATCCTTACTGGTACCTAATTAGATTGAAGAAGTATGCCAAGAGTGGCTAACACACCTGACTCTCTCCAATATAATTCATCGCCTTCATGAGGACCCTAATCCTCCCATAAAATACACTTGACAGGTAAATATTCTCATATATAAGGATTGCTTGGTTTTATCACCGTCTTCATCACTAAAGTCGAGGCTCTTAAATGAGTTGCACTCATCAACTATTGTGGTCACTCAAGGTTCCAAAAGACATATTCACATGTCCGTCATTCTTTTTTCGAGGAAGGCATGAAGAAGGATATCTTTCACTTTGTCACAGAATGTGAGGTGTGCCAATGTAATAAAGGTGAAACTATCAAGTCTCCAGGCACCCTAAAACCCCTACCCATTCCAGCTTCTATGTGGATATAAATCTCCATGTATTTTATAGTGGGCCTTCCTAAAGCTGGGAACAAGTCTGTCATCATAGTGGTGGTTGATCACCTCTCCAAGTATGCTCATTTTGGTGCATTACCCCACACTTTCACAATGGCACTAGTAGCACAAGATTTCCTTGATCATATTTTAAAGTTACATGGGATGCCCATCTCTATTGTCTTTGATCGTGACCCAAATTTCACCAACACACTTTGGCAAGAGTTTTTTAAATTGTAGAGAACCCAATTGAACATGAGCATAGCCTATCACCCCCATTCTGATGGACAAACAGAAGTGGTCAACAAATGTTTGGAAACCTACTTGCGGTGTTTTTCTTCAGAAAAACAACACCAGTGGGTGCAATGACTCCTCTTGGAATAATGGTGGTACAATACTTCCTATCATATGACCACTAAAATGAACCCATATGAAGCAGTGTATGTCCAATGCCCACCTACATTCACCACCTATATTCCAAGAACATCAAAGGTACAATATATTGATACAGTGTTGCAAGGTCGCACAACCACCCTAGCATCTCTGAAGGATAGCCTCCACATGGACCAAAATCACATGAAGCAACAAGGGGACCAACATTGTTCAGAAATGGTTTTTCAGGAAGGTGATCAAGTGTTTCTTTGGCTCCAACCTTACAATCAAAAATCTCTCAAATCGTAGGGACATCAGAAGTTGGAACCTAAGTTTTATGGGCCCTACGATATAATCAAGTGTATTGGTTCAATGGCCTACAAATTGGCCCTTCCTGCTACTTCTGAAATCCATCTGGTGTTCCATGTCTCTTGTATGAAGAAAGTGGTGGGACAAAATTGCAAGGTCCAAATCATCCTTTGGAATTAGATGAAGAAAGATCCCTTTGTCTTCAACCAAAAGCAGTCCTCAATCACCTTGAATGTCAGTTGTGTGGAAAAAATATCAAGGAAGTGTTGATCAAGTGGAAGGACACATCACCCGAGGATGCAACCTAAGAACCAGTGGTCATACTCTAACATTTTCCACACCTACAGTGTTGAGTACAAGGTTGCTTTTGAAGGGGGAGGGCATGTTAGGATCTAATCCTAACCCCTCTCCATGGGTCATTAGTTAGTAGGATATGTTTTATATGTAATAAAGGTCAACATTAGTTAATAAGACCTAATAAATAAAGGAGAATAAGTCAATGTAATAAGACCTAATAGAAGCTTTCGCTTCTAGAAAGATCTTCCTCTAGAAGTTTCCTTAGAAGGTAGAATTAGTATAAATAAGATTAGGAGAAATTGGATACTTTTATCTTGGATATTATTGTAATAGATCTCTATTATGCTGGAGGTTTCCCCCTCGAAGAGGCAATTGAACATTGGTATCATTAAAAAAGGTGATCTTTCTAGTGTTATTCTGGTATTATCCTGATATTGTTATGGATATAGCATTGTTGTTCTTCCATTGCTTGATAAATATTTATGTTCTGCATGCTATATTATATCTAGAATGTTGCAAGAATTCACTTCTAATGAATTCAATTGTTATTTTGAAAAGCATGGGACCAAGAGACAATTTGTTATTGTCAGAACCCCTCAATAGAATGGAGTATTAAAAAGAATGAACAAAAAAGTTCAAGAAATGACCAAGGCCATGCTTGATGAATCAAAAGTATCCAGAACCTTTTGGGGAGAAGTTTTTCAAACTGGAGTTAATATTCTCAATAAATCACAGATAAGAGTAAACAGTTATGAAACTCGTTATGAGTTATGTCATGGCAGACCAACATCAACAAAGCACTTCAAAATATTTGGAAGCAAATGTTGCATTGAAAGAAATGAAGACAACTTATGTAAGTTTGAATCTAGAGATGATGAAGGTATCATGTTAGGATAGTCCTTCAAAAGTAAAGGATACAAGTTCTACAACAAAATATTCCAAAATATAGTTGAGAGTATATATGTCAAGGTAGATGAAGGACCATTTCATCTAGTGAGACACCAACATTATGATGACTCGGATGAAGAACCAATTATAAATTAACCAAAACATGATAGCATGAATGAGAATAAGGAAGCAAAGGATTCAGAAGAAGAGGATAGAATGGAAACATCACAACCAAAGACCCCATCAAGGTATGTTCAAAAACATCATCCAAAAAGTCAGATTCTTGGAAATAAGGAAATAGGTGTAAAAACTAGAAGACAACTTATATATACATCT
>ML793490.1:223733-234122 GCA_009831015.1 Picea engelmannii | reverse complement strand
TACAAATGTAAGATGGCCCAGAAGATGAATTTTTTATCACAACTACTTTAATAATTTATGTGAATATCCTATGGATTTCAAAGTCTGAAATGTTACAGAAACAATTTTATAGTGAAAATTCTGCGATGACTCAATTCATGATGATTCTGGAACCCTATCTTACACGAGTTGTATATCTGAAAGTATAAGGCTTATAGAGATGAAATTTTAACCCAACGTACCTTGATCTGTCTACTAAATATCCTCTAAGGGGTTCCTTCTGAAAAAACGTAGAAATAAACTTATAGAAAAAATTCCAAGGTGTCTCAAATGTAGCAGCGAAACCCCTAGACCTTCAGCTCTGATACCAAATCTTAAGAACCAGATATCAATATAGCATAGAAAAACCTCAGAATAAGTACTCAATGCCTTGAAAAAGAGATAAATTCAGATAATAAGCCTCTTCGAGGGGGCAACCTCCTTATACACCACATAAATGTCCAAATACAAGATGATCCCAAATGAAGATGTCTCCTTGGTATATTTAGGAGATTGGGAGGTACAATTACAACTAATGGATCCGAGATGACATAAATAAAATAACATTACTAATGTAATATGCCACAATTAAGGGGTAATGTGCCACTATGTAGGGCTTAACAAATTCTCATTAATTTTAAGGGCAGTTTTCATAAAATCACCCCTAAAAATAGATTTAGTGGTGGTGTTTTGAAAACATTCCCTAAAAATTATGGGAATTGAATTTTTGGAGGTGGAACCCACCTCCAAAACATCAATTTTCATGACTTTTGGGTACGATTATTAAAAATTCTTGGAAATCCCTTAATAAAAATTTAGAGATGGTTTTGGCAAGACTGTCACAAGAATAAACCACTACTAAAAGGGTAAATTGTTGTAGTGTTTGTAGACCACCTATATACTTGAGGAGAACGTGTGGGTTATTGGGAGATATACCCAACATAATGGCCATATGTTTTACTCATAGGTGTACTCTTGCACAATTTTCCCTTCCTTCTTGTTGAAAATAATGCCAATAGATCCACTAGCCCTCTTCATTCCCAATCAAGTAGAAATAGGACTTTATGAGCTTTCAAACACCTCCCACTTATTTACTATGGGATCACCCTCCAACCTAAGTGTAATATCCCCAAGGACGAGCCCTGTTGTAATCATGTTTATGAATTGTAAATCATGTTTTGTAGGTTGATGGGCTGAGTATTGATAAGTTGGTAAGGCTTATGAGTTTATTAGGCCAGAGAGATTAAGTGTTAAGGCCAGGAGCTTGTTTTTGTATATGTAATTATGTAGAACGTTAATAAAAATATGAACATCGGTGCATGCAGACCAGCCACGATGAATGATTTATGGGGAACTAAGCTTCCACAGAGTGGGTAAGGGAATGGGGGCTGAAAGGTGGAAAGAAAGGCTAAGTGTTGGTCCTAGGGGATAATATAGGGGGCTTACCTCTAGAAAGGGATAATAATTTATTATTATTATTTCTTTAAAACTAAGGTGGACAATTTTGAGTGTTGTCCTAAGTTCCTGGAGAAGAACACATGCTGATGGAGTGCATGCAGCTTCATGGGTGACATGTGTCGGCCCAGGAACATGCAGTTAAAATTTGTAGAAGCCAGTCATGGAGGGGGTTCGCTCCTCATTTTGTCATCCTCCGCCTGAGTTCGCGGGGATCTGGGGCATCTGAACCATTTTTCCTATGTGTCTGCCTCTGCATACCCATGCACAGTGAAGGAAACCCTCACGAGAAGATTTTTCCCTATCCATTTTCCCACCCTCTGTGAATTTTGTTGAGCTCTGGGATCGACCTTTGCATAACCTCACGCATCTCTAAAAATAGAAAACTGTGAAGATGACCTGTGTTTTTTTATTGTGAAGATGAAACATCCTGGATATGGCCTAAACCGTGTTGTGTCTTAGTGTGGTCTATTGTCTTTTTTGGATGTCCATACCCAAATTCCTATTGATGTTTTCACCTGTGAGTTAACCGAATTGTTATTGTTGTTGTTGTTATCCTCACCTTGTGGGAATTGAAGTGGAAGCTGGTGGAATATTCGGGTGGTTAGGCATGTGGTTGAAGAGGCAGGTTGTCAGGCCTGTGAGTAGCTCTTTCCAGGTGAAGGAGTCTGTTGGGAAGTGGTTTTCTCCCAGAGAGAGTCCAGCACCAGCTACGGAGCTTTGAGACTTCCTTATCCGACCTGTTGTCGAGGCCCAAAGAGGGAGGTGAAGCATTGATGGACTGTGCTTGTGAAGGTGTATACTCCGAGGCAGAACAAACATGTGGGGAATGAGAGTCTGTGAGTAGTGGGCGTAAGAAGGCATCCTGGGAAGAATCCGTCCGGTTATTTTGTGCAGTTTTCCTATAACCTCAGCCTAGTTTAGGATTCCTTTACCTTGGGTGGATCTTGGTCCCAGCTCGGGGGTGACCCACTGCTGAGAGTGATGAGCAGCGTGGCCTAAGGCTAGGAGGTTTGTGGAAGGTCTGCACGTGGTAGGTGGAGTTACTACAGCTTCAAATATAAGTATTAATGTTGTACTTAATTTATATGTGATGTTAGTCTATGATACTTACTATATTATCATGCATTTCGTTGTGATGATGGTTACTTTAGATTTCATTAATTTTGTATGATGGCAGTAATTATATGTTACTATGTTAATCCATTTAACTTCATTTAAATGCATATTACATAAGTATGAGAATGTTGTTTTGTGTAGTAGCGTCTTCCACAGCCAGTGGGATGATGGTCAGGGACGTTACAATATGGTATGAGAGTGTGGTTTACAACATTGAACCTGAATGGGTTGGATAAGTGGTCATTGGACCCGAAGTTCAGGTGGGAATCGTGTTTGGAAGAACCAATTTGTTTGGACCTTTGAATGTTCTTGAGTGCCAAGGAGTCACTTGGTTGTGCTACAAAGCTCAAGAGGTGTAGCGGTATTATAAAACCCATAGTCGGTGTGGTATATGGCCATAGGGAGAGAGAGAGCTCAATGCATGAAGTGTTGGAGTTGTTGGATCTAATCAGGAGGAAAGGATATCCCTTACGACCATTAGATCCAGAGAAGGTGCCGGAAGGATATCCGAGAAGCCTTTCGGGAGTTCGACTGTCGGGAAAAAGTGGGGAACGCTGAGACACAGAACCCTGAAAACCCGAGAAGATATATGTCGTAGATCTGGGAGGAGGGCTTGATCATTAGATCTTGTGGATTCGTTCTCGAGTTAGTCGCGAGAACCTTTTGGATTTCGCAAAGTCAGGAGATGGGAAGTGAGGAGAGGTGAACACCTATGAAACCCAAAACTCTGAAATCATAAAACGATCTACACCGTAGATCATAGGAGAGGAGATTTATCATTGGATCAAGTATATGAATAGATCATAATTTTGGAATTTGAGCAAACGAAAGTTCAAAATGTGTGGATGCATGAACTCTCGATGCCTGAAACTATGAAACGAAAAGTGAAAGTAGTGCGACCCTATGATGTCGTCAAAAGTTATGTGGACCTTCTTAAGGACACCATGTGTCACTACCTTGGTTGGCGAAAGCTATGTTGTGGGCCCAGGGAAAGAGAGGTCGGAAGTTCGGGAGTCGGGATTTAGAGAGGGAAGTGAGTGCTAGAACCTCCGGGACCAAAACCCTGAAACCCTGAAATCCTTAAACCCAAAGTTTTGTTTGGAGAGCCTTGTAGCACCTAGAAGTTTAGAGTTTGATCATAGTCCATGGACGCATGGGTTCGGGACTAAGAAAAAGGGGGCTATCACCCAAAAATTGCAGAGCCAAACAGATCTCAGAAAATTCATGGAATTGAAACATTTTCTTATTCACGTTGGTTTATGAATGTTGTAGTTTTATTAAGGGTTTAAGGCATAACAAATTTCGATTGACTGCACGTTGTGTGTGCAGAGTTCAACGAGTGTCAGGACAGCCGTGAATCAATGTCGAGTATAGAAATGGAAGAGGTGTGGATTGCCTCCAATTCAGAGAACGAAATAGAAGGAAGGGATGTCAACTTGGGAGTCGAAGGATCGAACTCCAATGGGCACAAAAGAGAATTGGATAAGGAAGGGAATATGATGAAAATCATTGAAAGATTGTAGAAAGATGCCCATGCTCACAGAGCTGATAGCTGAAAGCTCATGAGGGTCAGGGATCAGCAGGGTGAATTCAACTTAAATATGTTGAAGAGCCTAGAAAGAATAGAAAGGAAACTGGAAAAGGAGAGTGACACAAGCAAAACAAGGAGTCGCAGGACCCCTGAGAGAAAAACAAGATTGAGGAGTGGTAGAAGACATCGTCGTCTCTCCCCAAAGCATTCTGGTAAGGAAGCACACAGTAGTTCAAGCCCATCCCCTACCAAAAAAAATCGAATATATGGAGTGGATGAATTGAAAGGGGAGATGAAAAATATTAAGCCTCCTATGTTTGATGTAGAACATAAGAAGGAGGAGGTTTCTTGGCATGAGGAAATATTTCCAACTGTAGAATTATTCCTCTCATGTAGAAGGAAGAATTGTGATGTATCAACTAAAAGGAAAAGCATCCATGTGGTGGGATCAGCTTGTGCAGGTGCAGCACATTAGAGAGAAAGATATCACTTGGAAGGAATTCAAGAGGTATTTCGAGAGGAAATACCTGACTAAACGATACTATGACAGAAATATGAAGGAGTTCATCGAACTCAAGCTGGGAAGCATGACCATTGATGAATACGAACAAAGGTTTTTGGAATTACTGAAGTATGTTCCATTCATCAAAGATGAAGTTGTCAAGATTCAGAGGTTTCTGAGTGGACTGCCACCTCCCATTGGTGACAAGATCCAGTATGATGATCCTAAGACAAATATAAAAGCCTACCTTTCGGAAGGCTTGGGATGACCAGAAGAAGTTTAAGAAAGAATAGAGGCAGAAGGGAAACAAATCTCCCTTTTTCAGAAATAATCCTCAAGGACAGCCATCGTTTAGAGAGCCGAGAGTGGTTGAAGTGGGGGAACAAAGGTCGAGACAGACACCCATTTAGTGTTGGGGTTGTAAAGAGAACCACAAGTACAGAGATTGTCCCCATAAAAATGGCAAAGCAAGAGTTGTCCATAATTTTCAACAAGTTGAAACAGTGGAGGACATGGGCAGTAGAATGCCAAGGATCTATGCAGACCTGGACAATAAGCAAGATGAATTTCAATCGCACATGATTGAAGTGGAAGGTATGATTAACAACCAACCATTTACTATTTTAATTGATTTAGGGGCTAGCCATAGTTATGTAGATCCTAGGGTGGTGGAAATTTTGCATTTATCAAGAAGAAAACATGAAAATTCTTGGCTAGTGCAGTTGGCTACAAGAACCAAGAGGAAAGTCACTGAGTTTGTTAAGTCATGTCCTGTGAACATGAAGGGATTGAGCACAAAGGATGAATCGAATATTCTGCCTTTAGGCTCTTATGACTGTTTAATTGGGATGGACTAGTTGGACCAGCACCATGCCCTCCTAGACTGTCATAACAAGGCATTTACTTGTCTGGATGAGGAGAGGAATCGGAAAACAGTCCAAGGAATTCCCGGAGTTTTGGTTGTTAGAGAAATCTCAGCAATCCAGCTGAAAAAGTGCTACAGGAAAGGTTGTCAATTGTTTGCATCTCATGTGGAGGAAGCATCCAGAGATGAAGTCTAAAAGATTATATACCATGCAGTACTAACAGAGTTTGAAGACATATTTTAGGAGTTACTCGGACTACCTCCGAAGAGAGATATCGATTTCTCTATAAATTTGATGCCTAGAGCAGCTCCAGTGTCGAAAGCTCCTTATAGAATGAGTAGGCCAGAGCTGAAAGAGTTGCAATTGCAACTTGAAGAGATTCTAAAGAAGGGGTACATTCACCCAAGCGTGTCACCTTGGGGTGCTTCGGTCCTATTCGTGAAGAAGAAGGATGGGATGTTGAGGTTGTGCATTGATTTCAAACAGTTGAACAAAGTAACTGTCAAGAACAAGTATCCTCTGGTGAGGATCGACGATCTTTTCGATTAGTTGAAAGGTGTGAAAATATTTTCAAAGATAGATCTCAAATTGGGATATCAGGAGGTAAGAATAAAGGATGAAGACATCAACAAGACCACCTTTAGAACAAGGTATGGTCATTACGAGTTCACAGTGGTACTGCTTGGGTTGTCGAACGCACCTGTTGTTTTTATGTGCATGATGAATGGTGTATTCAGGGACTATCTAGACAAGTTTGTCATAGTCTTCCTAGATGGAATTCTGGTGTATTCCAATTCAAAGGAAGAGCATGAAAAACACCTGAGGATGGTGCTGCAAGTGTTGAGAGAACACCAGTTGTATGCCAAGTTGAGCAAATGCTCATTTTATCAAAGGCAGATCTATTACTTGGGGCACATTATTTCAGAAGAAGGGATCGTCATGGATCCTAAGAAGGTTGAGACCATCAGAGAATGGTCAGCGCCAAGGAATGTGGTGAAAGTTAGATCCTTTATGGGTCTAGCCGGCTATTACAAAAGGTTTATCGCAGGGTTCTCAAAGATAGCCCACCCTATCACTTCCTTGCAAAGGAAGGAGAAAAAGTTTCAGTGGACTGAAGAGTGTGAGAAAAGTTTGCAGCGATTGAAGCAGTTGTTAACCAACGCTCCAATCTTGAGGATTGTAGATCCAAATGTGGATTTCATGGTGTGCACAGATGCGTGTAAAGAAGGGTTGGGAGGATTTCTCAGTCAAAATGGATTCGTAATCTGTTATGAGTCCGAGAAGCTGAAAGAGCACGAAAAGAATTATTCCACTCAGGATTTGGAGTTGGCAGCAATCGTTCATGCTCTGAGGAAATGGAGACATTACCTCATGGTAAGGAGATTTGAATTGAGAATAGACCACAACGGTCTGAAATACTTGTTTGACCAACCTACCTTAAATGCCAGGCAGAGTAGGTGGCTGGAGTTTTTGTGTGAATACGACTTTGATATCAAGCATATCAAAGGGAAGGAAAACAAGGTGGTCGATGCACTCAGTAGAAAGGTGCACAACTTACATGATTTAGCCATTAGCATGTACAGGACTGATATTGAGGATGGAATTTTGGAAGCTGCAAATGCAGATTTGCAGTATAGAGACTTGGTAGCAAAGCTACAGCAGAGTGAGAGACCACAGAAAGAGGAAAATTACACCTTGGAAGGTGATGGAATACTTATGTACAAAAACAGAGTTTATATACCCAATGTCCAGGGTTTTAAACTTGTGATTCTAAGATAAATGCATAATGTGACTTATGTTGGGCACCCTGGATATCAGAAGACTGTGGTAGCAGTCAGGAGCCATTACTTTTGGCTAGGTATGAAGAAAGAGATCGTTGAATATATCGCCATATGTATGGAATTCCATAAGGTTAAAGTTGAACACAGACACCCAACAGGGTTGTTGCAACCTTTGCCCATTCTTGAATGGAAGTGGGAAGTGGTGACAATGGATTTTATTATGAGATTGCCTAGAACAGGCAAGCTGCATGATTCGATCATGGTAGTGGTGGAAAAGATTACAAAAGATTCCCATTTTATTCCACTAAAAACTACTCACAAGGCAACGGATGTTGTTGATATTTTCATGAAGGAAGTGGCATGATTGCACGGAATTCCTAAAAAAAATTGTCCGACAAAGACCCAAAATTCACCTTGAATTTTTGGAAAGGATTGTTCAAAGCATTCGGAACGAATCTGAACTTTAGTATAGCTTATCATCCTAATTTTGATGGATAGACAAAGAGGGTGAACAGAGTGATAGAAGACATACTGAGAATGTATGTGATGGACAAACCATCAAAATGGGAAGACTACCTACACTTGGTATAATTTGTTTACAACAATGGGTATCAAGCATCATTGAATATGAGCCCATTTGAAGTGCTTTATGGCAGAAAGTGTAATACTTTAGTAAGCTAGGATAATCCAACTGACAGGGCAGTAATTGGGCCAGAGTTGCTCAAGGAAATGGAAGAGAAAATGCTTAAAATTAAGCAAAATTTAAAATCTACCCAAGACAGGCAGAAAAGTTATGCTGATAAAAATAGAACCCACAGAGAATTCAAAGTGGGTGATCATGTTTTCTTGAAAGTAAAAGCTAATAGAAGTTCCTTGAAGTTGGGAAACTGTGCCAAGTTGGCAGCCAGATTTTGCAGGCCATTTGAAATCCTAGAAAGGATTGGGCCAGTTGCATATATGCTTGCAATACATGCATCCATGATTGTACATAATGTGTTTCATGTTTCATTGCTTAAGAAATATATACCTGATGCTAATCATGTTATCGATTGGAATGTGATTCAGGTGGAGCAAGAAGGTATCCTACAAGTGCATCCTGTGTGCATATTGGACATGAAAAGAAAACCACTCCAGAATCGATCTATAGGGCTTGTAAAGGTCCAATGGACCTGGTACGGTCCTGAGGACGTGACATGGGAGCATGAGGATGCTATGCGGGCAGAATACCCGCATATTTTTGAATATTTTGGAAATCTTATTGATGTTGTGTGAAAGTTGCACTAAGGACAGTGCAAAAATAAGAGGAGGGGATTGTAATATCCCCAAGGATGTACCCTATTGTAATCATGTTTATGAATTGTAAATCATGTCTTGTAGGTTGGTGAGATGAGTATTGATAAGTTGGTAAGGATTATGAGTTTATTAGGCCGGAGAGCCTAAGCGTTAAGGCCAGGAGCCTGTTTTTGTATATGTAATTATGCAGAACGTTAATAAAAATATGAACACCGCTGCATGCAGACCGACCACGATGAATGAGGGATGGGAGACTAAGCTTCCACAGAGTGGGTAATGGAATGGGGGCTGAAAGGTGGAAAGAAAGGCTAAGTGTTGGGCCTAGGGGATAATCTAAGGGGATTACCTCTAGAAAGGGATAATAATTTATTATTCTTATTTCTTTAAAACTAAGGTGGACAATTTTGAGTGTTGTCCTAAGTTCCTGGAGAGGAACTCATGCTGATGGAGCGCATGCAACTTCATGGGCAACATGTGTCAGCCTAGGCACATGCAGTTAAAAGCTACAGAAGTCAGTTGTGGAGGGGGTTCGCTCCTCATTCTGTCATCCTCCACCTGATTTTGCGGAGAAATGGGGCGTTTAAACCTTTTTTCTTATGCGTCTACCTCTGCATACCCATGCATAGTGAAGGAGACCCTCACAGGAATATTGTTCGCTATCCATTTTCCCATCCTCCGTGAATTTTATTGAGCTCTGGGATCGACCTTTTCATAACCTCACTCATCTCTAAAAATAGAAAACCATGAAGCCGACCTATGTTGTTTTATTGTGAATACGAAACATCGTGGATATGAACTGAACCGTGTTGTGTCTTAGTGTGGTATGTTGCCATTTTTGGATGTCCATACCCAAATTCTTGTTTTTGTTGTCACCCGTGAGTTAACCGAATTGCTATTGTTGTTGTTGTTATCCTCACCTTGCGAGAATTGAAGTGGAAGTTGGTGGAAGAGTCGGGTGGTTAGGCCCGTGGTTGAAGAGGCAGGTTTTCAGGCCTGTGAGTAGCTCTTTCCAAGTGAAGAGTCTGTTGGGAACTGGTTTTCTCCCAGAGAGAGTCCAGCACTAGCTACGGAGATCTGAGACTTCCTGATCCAGCCTGTTGTCGAGGCCCAAAGAGGGAGGTGAAGCACTGATGGACTGTGCTTGTGAAGGTGTATACTCCCGAGCAAAACAGACATGTGGGGAATGAGAGTCTGTGAGTAGTGGGCATAAGAAGGCATCTTGGGAAGAATCCTTATGGTTATTTTGTGCAGTTTCCTTGTAACCTCAGCCTAGTTTAGGATTCCCTTACCTTGGGTGGAGCTTGGTCCCAGCTCATGGGTGACCCACTGCTAAGAGTGATGAGCAGCGTGGTCTAAGGCTGGGAGGTTTGTGGAATGTTTTCACGTAGTAGGTGGAGTTACTACAGCTTCAAAGATAAGTATTAATGTTGTACTTAATTTATATGTGATGTTAGTCTATGATACTTACTATATTATCATGCATTTCGTTGTGATGATGCTTACTGTAGATTTCATTAATTTTGTATGATGGCAGTAATGATATGTTACTATGTTAAGCCATTTAACTTCATTTAAATGCATATTACATAAGTATGGGAATGGTGTTCCACGCAGTAGCGTTTTCCACGGCCAGTGGGATGACGGTCGGGGACATTACACTAAGCATCTCTATGTGACTCTCCCACCAAGTTTGGGAATTTACATCTAACTTTAGTTGAGAAAATAAAATATTTTTCCCTTCTCCTATGTTATGAACATTGAAAT
The DNA here is from genome assembly GCA_009831015.1 of Picea engelmannii. Taxonomy (NCBI): domain Eukaryota; kingdom Viridiplantae; phylum Streptophyta; class Pinopsida; order Pinales; family Pinaceae; genus Picea; species Picea engelmannii. Next base: position 223,793 of record ML793490.1, on the reverse strand, counting down.
AAAATTCTAGTTGTTGCAAACATTAGTTCAATTTAAAAACATCAATCTCACCTTGATAGG
>ML793490.1:175797-186555 GCA_009831015.1 Picea engelmannii | reverse complement strand
CGAAGCGATGATGACCAAGTACCTGCACATAGAACAACCAAATACCCAAAGTGAACAATATCTAAAGAGAATACCAAATATGAACATATATTAGATAAATGTGACAATGCGCGTGCGTACCTGGGCATGATATGAGAAAAAGGCACCCCGGGGGCTCAGGATGAAAAGTGGTCCAGGGACAGCCATGATGTAGGTGGCGAGACGTTGATCCCGTGGCTGAAGACGGTTCGCAAAATGGACGTCGTGGGCTCCCGGAATGGTGAGTGGAAGTTGGGCAAAAACCCTATATATAGCTGTAGGGCCCACATTGCCACCTCATTTGTACCCGCTGCTACAGTGAGTTCCAGATCAGATCCATAGGAGATTGAATGATTTCGAGATCACGAGGCCTCCGTTTCCCGGTGTGCGAGTTTCAGGTTAGTGGTCTGAACATCCTGCATAGTGATAGGTTTCAAAATTTTGCGCAGGGTAGCTACGGGGGGTTGTACGGGGGATTTAGTGGGTTTTTAGCTAGGGGGTGGGCCCTAATGCGCGGGCGACTCAGGGAAAGGCACGCGTTCGCGCGCGCATGTTCACTGAATAAACGCGCATGAACGCGCGTGAGTGGGAAAAATAGGCGCGCATAAGTGCGCGCCTGTGAGGTAAACAGGCGCGCGTGAGTGCGCGCCTGTAGGTTGAACAGGCACGCTTTCAAGCGCGCCTGTGGGTATGACAGGCGTGCCCTAGCGCGTGCCTGTGGGTATGACAGCCGCGCCCTAGCGCGCGCCTGTGGGATGAACAGGCGCGCATGTGTGCGCGCCTGTGAGGGTAAAAAGCGCGCCTTGGAGGCAAGGCTTCAAGGTGAAAGAATTAGCTTATTTGATGTATTTGATGATTGTCTAAGCTAATATATGATTTTGGGTTATGTGTAGGAGACGATTAGTGATCATGGATGTGCGGTGGCGTGAGAGAGACTGGTCGCAGTTACGAGAGGCGGTGGCCAATGAACCACCGGCAGATCGAGCGGCAGTGCGAGCAGCGTTAGCAACCAGTGGGTTGCTAAAGTTTTTTTATTGCTCTTTGGTACGAGCACAGGAGTATTTGCTCCGTTTTCTTATTGAGATGTGGAGTCCATACCGACACTTCTTCCTCGTGCGAGGAGAGCAAATCGCCTTCACTGTGGTGGAGGACGTCTACTTTTTGATGGGGCTCCCCTTTCGGGGAACACTATTGCCGGCAGTGCCTGTGCTGCCGAGGGACATTGATCTTCGTGAGGTCGCCGAGCGAAACTACTCAGGAGAGCGGTATATGACTGGGTCCTCAGTGAGCATTAGTAGGATGGATGTCCTGCTGCATCGGTGCGTAGCAGCGATGATAGTGCGAGTGTACGGATCACGAGCGCCCCACCGGATTAGTGGTGCCGAGTTGTTGTTGCTGGAGAGGGTAGTGTTGGGCCGCGAGCAGTTTTCCTGGGGGCTGACCCTTCACGCGCAGATGATTGCGCACTTGGACCACTGTCGGTCCACAGGTCGGGGGAGTTCACTTTTGGCTCCATCCTGGTGGCTTTCTTTTTGGAGAGGGTGCCGATGTTGCGCACGAGGGTGCTACTGGATGCACCAGGCATACGAGAGCCGCGCTTGATGCGGTGGTGTCAGATTTTGATTCGCCATGGCGGTGGCGAAGGCGGGCACTACTTCACTGCGGAGGCAGCGCAGATATGGCGGCAGATGCCGCAGGTTATTCTGCAGTTCCCCTATGCTGGGGTGGATTTCCGGAGGGACCCGGATATGGTGTTACCTCCTGGAGAGGTGTTCGATCACAGAGGTATGTGATGTGTTTGTGTTTTGTGATTTATGTTATGCTGTTGATATACTAGTGCATATGTTTTGATGTATAGACACTGATATCATTGTTTGTTTGTTTTTTGGTGCATGTGCAGATTTGGCACCTCGCGAGCGCGAGGTGGAGCCGTATAGACCGCCAGTGCGGCGAGAGGGTAGACCTCCACGTGGAGAGAGGCATCCACGGGACGAGGCTGTTGGGCGAATAGCAGGGGCCGAGAGACCGGTGCAGAGGCACCGCTTTGATGACCCAGGTGCGGGGCCATCACATGCTCCACCGGCTGCAGCCGGAGGAGAGATAGCGGACTTATGCCGTCGTTTTGAGACAGTACTGCGGGATGTACCAGAGGGCATGTGGTCCCGCATCCAGGATGAGGGATTCCTGGAGCAGTGCATAGGGGTACCGACACCATGGCGGGGTTTAGTACGGCGAGCAGCTGTTGTGGCTGCGATGACGAGTGGACGTCTACCACCAGGGCAGGAGGGTCCTGCAGGTGTTCCACCACCACCACCTGGGGCAGGTGAGGGTGGGCCACCACCTCCGCCTGAGGGAGGGGCAGCTGGGGGTGCGCTAGAGGCCCCCTGATTGTATGATGTATATGATATACCTTTTTATTAGGCTGGTGAGCCGATTTTTGTACCATGATGTGGCACGGGGCCTGCGGGCCGATGTACTTTTTGTTTTTTTGTATGTAAACATTCGGGTGGCCTGAGGGGCCCACGTATATATATGAGTATACATGTTTATGGAGATCCAAATGTGTTGTACATGTGTTTTGGTTGATGTTTATGATGATATCTATTCTATATGCTGTGACAGGATGTATGATATGTTTATGTGTGTGTAGCTTGATGTGATATATGCCAATCTAACACCATGTTAGCTATTTCATCTGTTATTTGATTCAATTCTCTTGGAATATGTGTAAATGTAATGGAATCAAAATGTCGAGTCAATAATCTAACCTGTAGGTACTTGCGAAAGAGGCACGGATCGCGTACACGGTACACATTGTTGAGTTGAAGAACGACTAGTTGGGAGTCGAGAAGAACGCTAAGGTGACGAATATGATGATGTTGGGCGTCGGTCAGGAGGCCAATGACAGCAGTGTATTCGGCTTGGTTATCGGTTGCTGGTCCTAAACATATGCCGCTGGAATGTAGTAGTTCATGTGAAGGGGTGTAGAGAGCCCAAGCAGCCGAAGCGAGATTTTGTGTCCAACGGTTGGCGCCGTCAGCGTAATCAATGTGGTAAGATGGTGGAGGAGGCATCTGTCAATAGCACAAAGGATAGTTTAGATAAAAAAAGATTAAAAACGCTAGAAAAGAAAAATAACCTAAAGTAGCATGACTACGTTTAAGCATAAAATTTCTTGAGATATAGCCCATTGACGGGTTCTTTGAGCGTGAGGCCTTCGGGGGAGGCCAGGGTGTATGCGCCTTTGGTGAGGCAATGTTGTATGATGTAAGGGCCATGCCATAGTGATTCGAATTTGCCGTGGCCAAAGGTATCATGAGCGATATCATAGGCTAGGACAAGGTCGCCTTCGCAAAATGTTCGAAGGTTGACATGGTGATCGAAGGTCGCCTTGGATCATTTTTTAGCTGCCTCGTTGTTCTGTAATGAGGATCGACGATCCTCATCCAGAGACTCCAATTTCAGCAAGCGCTGCTCCATTGGAGCAGTGTCAGGTAAAAGCTCGATTGCGGTGCGAAGGGTGGGAATTTCTCACTCGATGGGAAGAGTTTCCTCGACCCCATGGACTAAATGGAAGGGCGTGAAGCCCGTGGCGGTCTTCACTGCCGTTCGATAAGCCCATAGCACGGAAAATAACATGTGATGCCAATTGGTTTGATGTTTATTCACCGTGCGCTGTAACATGGTCTTGAGGACTTTGTTCACCGCCTCGACCTGTCCATTTGACTGAGGATAGTATGGTGAGGCAAACTCGTGAGAGAAGCCTAACCGAGAAGAGAGTTCGACGAAGATCTCATTCTCAAAATGTTTCCCATGATCGTAAACGAGTTGGAGTGGTACCCTGAAACGGGATATTACGTGGTTGAAGAAAAAACGTGTTGCAGTGTCAGCGGTGTTGTTGAAGGTGGGCATGGCTTCCGCCCATTTGGTGAAGTAATCGACAGCGACAACAATGTATTTGTGACCATTGCTGGAGGGGGGATTACAAGTCATAAATTCAATACCCCATTTACAAAAGGGGCCTGTAGTAATGACAGGGTGAAGAAGAGCGGGGGGAGCACGGGCTTTGTTGGCATAGAGCTGACATTGCTCACAACGTCTCACGGCATGAATGCAGTCATGAAACAGGGTAGGCCGAAAGTAACCGGCCCGGATAATCTTTTGAGCCGTGGCGATGCCCGAAAGATGGCCCCCACAAGCGCTGTTGTGACAGTCGTTTAAGACTCTGTCGGCCTCATCAATAGTCAGGCAACGGCGCAGAATGGTGTCGACGCCCCGCCGATATAGGATCTCTCCAATGAGGAGATAGCGGGGGGCCTGATGGCGAATGCGCCGACGATCATCTCGTGATAGGTGGTTACCGAACTTTTGATTTCGTAGGTAGACGAGGAGGTCGCCATACCAAGGATCATCAAAAGCGATGTAAAAGAGATGTTCGTCGGGAAAGTCCGTATTGATGGGTGCACTGGGTGTGTCAGAGGGAAGGGTCGTAACAAGTTCAGCGAGAACAAGGGCCTTTTTACTCTTCAGTGTTGAGAACTCGAGTTCGTATTCCTGAAGGATAACGATCCATCGAGCGAATTTGTCGTTAACTTGGCGACGGCTGAGCAAATATTGCATAGGGTTGGAATCGACGACGACCTTGGTGGTGCGAAGCAGAATGTAGTGGCGCAATTTTTGAACTGGGAGGACAACTGCAAGAGCAAGTTTCTCTTCATGTTCGTACTTCAGGGGTGGTCCTGAGAGGTTCTTACTGACGTAATAAATGACGTGGTCACGATTGTCATCTCCGAGTTGGACGAGGACGCCGGCTACTGATACAACTGATGCTGATACGTAGAGGATGTGGTCGCGATTGTAGTCAGGTGCACTAATCAAAGGTGCACTGGAAAGCGTTGTTTTCAGATCGTCAAACGACTATTGAGCATAATCGTCCCAATGAAAAGGGATGTCGTGGCGTAGTAAGCGAAGGAAACCATGTGCGCGTATAGCGTAGTCAGGAACAAAGCTTCGGAGAAAGTTGGCTTTGCCCTGCAGACTTTGTAGTTGCCTCAAATTCCGAGGAGGTGGAAGTTCAGTGATAGCTTGGACTTTGAGGGGGTCCACGGTTATACCGCTTTGGGAAACGATGAAACCGAGGAGGCGCCCTGCGGTGATGCAGAACACACACTTGAGAGGATTCAAGCGAATGTTGTACTGACGACACCGTTGAAAGATGACTCGTAAATCATCGAGGTGTTGGGTGCGCTTCTTGGATCGAGCGGTGAGGTCGTCTAAGTAAGCGAGGATGATTGCAGCCAGATCATAAAAGATGTATGTCATCGCACGCTAGAAGGTTGCGCCGACGTTTTTGAGGCTGAAGGGCATGAAACGGTATGCAAACGTACCCCACGGGGTAATGAATGTGGTTTTGTATTGATCGGCTGGGTGAATCTGAATCTGGTTATAGCCAGAGAATCTGTCCATGAAAGAAAGAGCCTCGTGGCCGACACAGTCGTCGATGATTTGATCGATGAAAGGCGTTGGAAAGCTGTCTTTGGGACATGCATTATTAAGATCGCGAAAGTCAGTGCAAACGCGAATAGAGCCCTGTTTTTTGTCGATGGGTACAGGGTTGGAAACCCACGAAGTGTAAGCGATGGGGTAAATGAAACCGACCGTGCACAGTTTGTCGATTTCAGCTTTGATAGTCGCGGCTTTGGCTGGGTGTAGTGGTCGTTGTTTTTGGCGCACGGGTGTGATGTTAGGCCAGGTGTCGATGCGATGTTCGACAATGGATGGGTCTAAGCCAGGCATCTCCGTGTATGACCAGGCAAAGATATCCCTAAATTCCTGGAAGAGGGCTTTGTATGCAGTGATTTCCTCAGGGGTACAAGCAGCTCCAATGATGATTTCTTCGATGATTCCCGGTTTAATGGAAATGTCGATTTTGATAGTGGGGGGAATGTTAGCCAAGTTACCTTCTTCGAAAGCGTCAGGGGCAGGAATTGGATTGTTGAACCAATCGATCGGTCCAGGTGGGATAAAATCTTTGGTTTCGACCGCGTAAATTGGGTTGAGGGTCGGAGGCATGAGGTCTTCCTATGGAAGGAAGAGCGCACGATGATGTAGTGCGTCCTAGGGAGAGTCCGGTCATTGTAGCTCTTCCAGGATTTCTTCGTCGCATTGGAAACGACGGGAATATAATGGATCATGAGGAGTGATCTCTGTGACAGTGTGGTTTCCCCCTGCTGTGGAAACAGAGGAGGACATAGTAGGAGAGGGAGAGGGTTCACTCGACATAAACCATATATTGAGTTACTGAGGGGTACCCGTAGTGGTGGGATGGCGAGTTTCCGTAGAGGAATGACCCGGAGAGTTAGGTGGGTTACGGGGTAAATCCTCAGATACGTCATCTAAGAACCATGGAGGTGTTGGGAGTGCCTCGGGCTCAGGAGAAATGATGTGAAGAGCCGCTTGTGACGACGTAAGGTCAATAACCTCTGCTGCGGGTGGTGGATGCAGGGTTAATTGACGTTGGCGATATTCGATGATCATCGGACATTGGTATGTGAAATGAGCTAAGGAATTGCACAGAGAGCACGGGCATCTCATGCGTTCATTGACTGAAGTAGTGACATATCGAATGTCAGTGATAGGGGTTGTGGGTGTCGTAGCAGGGCGTGGGTTGTTCTGAAAGTCTCGGCTGACGATAGCTAATGCCTGCCGAAAATGAGGCAGTGTTGGGCAATGATGAGTGTAATGACCATACTCAGAACAGATGGCGCACGTGAATTTGGTCATCAACCCTTTGCTACTGGAGGGTTGAGTGGTAGCCGTAGTAGTGAGTGGTGAGGGGGTTGGGTTGGGGGGAATCAAATTCCGTAACTCCGGGAGTGATGGGCAGTTGTTGGTTGGGTGGACCTCCTTATCACACAGCGCGCAGGGTGGTGGGATGCGCGGAGGAAGTGGAGCTGTGGACTCCTTCTTTGCTCTCCTGCCCCCAGCTGTAGTAGGGGGAGTAGGGAGTATGGGAGTAGTGGGGGCATTGGGAGTAAGAACGGGAATCGTCATGGGAAGTCCGGCATGTGGGCGAGGAACCATCTCAGGTGGGTGTAAGTACCACAGTGGGATTCTAACACCATATTGGGTAGTGTGAGTGTTGCGGCTACCTGAAAAGCTTCTACACCGGGTGGAGGGTAGAAGAAGGGGATTTGAGTGAGAGGTCGGGGAACCGTTTCCCAAATGGGACTAGGCCCCTGAGGGGTTGTAGATTCGTGGACCGTGGGTATCGACGAATGCGCAGGAGGCTCCTGTGGGAGTGATGCTGCGACTGTTGATACGTCAGGAGTGACTGAAGCCTCCTGAGGAGGATTAGGATCCTCCTGGTGAGAGATGACGCATACTTGACTAGGGGGAAGGAGTGGTGGTGCTCCATGGTACGTCCCTAACAAGGATGGGTCTTTGAAAATCCCAGGACCCATCTCGACGAGTGGATATACTTCGTTGTTGGTGTGAATGAGTGGAAGGATGTTATCGAGACTAGCTGATGGGTTTGGCTCGTAATGTGTAACTTGGTCAATGGTCACTATCTTCCCGTTGTGGGGGAACATAATTGTCCGAAAGACGGATGATGCTACGGCCTTCATGGCATACATGTAAGTACAGCCAAGCAAGATATTGTAATCGAGTTGAGCATCGATAACTTCAATGTCAATGAGAATGGTTTTGCCCCCGAGTTCTACGGGGACATTTTGGAAGAGCCCTTCAGGAGATGATGGTCTTCCGTCATAGGCTCGCAATGTGATGGCGGAGGGTAAGAGTTCCGGGGAACCAAGTTTCTACCATACTGTTTTGGACATGATGCATGTGGATGCCCCTTCATCGATGATACATCGATGGATGGTGATGTTCCATATTTTGACTGGTATTTGAATCGCAACTGCGGCGGGAAGACGCGGTTCGCAGCTATCAAGGTCGAAGGTGATAAGTCGAGTATCTGCGGGGTCGACTGCTCCCATGGAGGAAAGTAGTGATTTCCATTGTGTTGGACACGTCTGGAGAACTTCCAGAACTGACATGGAAGCCGGGGATTGTGCTAAGTCATCTACCAAACTGTAGTTATGTGCGGCCCTAGCCTGTGGGTTGTGGGCATTCCTGCGCAATGGGATGCGAGGGATGCGTAATGGTGGTTCGGCGGACGGGCGAGGGATCACCAATGGAGGTCCCGTCGGTGTAGGGTTTGTTTCTGTAGATGTAGGAATGGACTCAGTTGGTGTAGGATACTGACGATTACGTGTTTGCAGAAGGATTTCTTCCTCACTGGTGAGGAGAATTGTTCGCTCTGTTGGGTTATTTGGATTGTGGTATTGGCCCACCTGAGGTGGGTGATGCTGTGTATCCTGTTGGGTGTTGACCACACCTTGATGTGGGATAGGATTTTGTAGCACGGCGGGAGGAGGTTGTTGTGCATATTGTTGTTGTTCCTGCTGCGGGGCAGGTTGTGCAGGAGAAGGGGGAATACTCCCATATTCTTTCAATCACTTGAAATCAGCGATCTATGGGCAATGATGAGTGTAGTGACCATATACGCCACAAAGAGCACAAGGGTGGATGGTTTTAATGGTGTTTCGCCCTTGGCGTTTGTTGTTATTGCCCCCTTGGGGGGTTTGGTTCTCTTAGTTTGGGTTGCCCCCAGTGGGATGTTGATGTGGGGGTTGATTCCTGCCTTGATTGGGGTTGTTGTTATTCCTGTTCCTTCCTTTCCTTCGGTTATTGTTCGAAGGGTTAGTTGGGTTGGCTGTATTTAATTGTTCAAAATTCTGGTACTGGTGAGCAGCAAAAGGTTGAACAAAATTCACCCCCGTATTTGGATGTGGGGGAGCTATGGGTTGGGGAGGTCCGGGAAAGGGGAAGTATGGATTCTATGGTGGTGCGGCTCCATAAGGTACATAGGGGGGCGTGGCACTTTCGCTAGTACTATAAGGTGATGTGGAGGGGGGACCACTTGTGTTTGGAAGAGGTGGATGTATGGGAGGTGTCGGTGGCGGTCTACTAATGGGTGGAAGTGTACCGACAGGGTATGGTTGTTGGTAAGGGGGTGGGGGGTAATAAGAAGTTCTCCCATATGCTGGTGGGTATTGAGGGGTCCCATACATCGGTGGTGGCTGGGGTTGTGGGATATGATGCATGGTAGCACCTATTAGTCTGTCTGCGGAGTGAGACATCCCAGGTTTGTCCTGGCCGAATGGCACAGGTTTTGGAAGATCAGGGAGTATTGTGTACAAGTATCCTGACTGTGCATAGATGAGGTCATATTGTTGGGCTTTACTGATGGCTTCCTCTTCGGATTGTGGAAAGGTAGAAGCGACATCCTTCCCGAGGAGAGCGACAAGTGATCTAAGAAACCAGTCAAGACATTGTTGCTTGGTGGTTTCTGCTTTGCATAAACTACGTCGCCTACGCCACTCATGAATGTGGTCGGCAATGTGGGTGGCTGAGGACTATTTGAAATTGGACAGTAGTTCTAGACCATTGTCATGTCGGATGGGTAGTTGGAAGAAATTCAAAAAGGCTTTGGCCAAGGATTCAAAGGTCGAGTGGGACCCTGATTTTTCTTCAACATACCATTTGGCCGATGGGCTGGTAAGTGTGCGTTGGAAAAGATGCAATCTGACAGAGTCTTCCATAATGTTGTTGGAAGAGCACCATAGGTGAAAGGTCATGACATGATTGGYGGGGTCATCCCCTGCCTTCCCTTCAAACTTTGGTATGTCTGAAGGAAGTTTGGTTGGCATTGCAGGCCATGTGGCATCATGCAATATAGGATCATTAGTGAGCTTGGTGAGATCCGGAATGTTGAGAGAGGCCAAGTATGGAATCTGTAGTGGGGTAGGAATGTTATTTCTAGCCATGGTGTGTTGTGAACCTGACCCTTGATGGGGACTAGGTGGGTTGGTGCTCCCTCCTTGAGAGGAAGTGGGTCCCCCGCTTCCATGTAACGAAGAACTAGAGGACGGATGACCTTGGGAAGTGGACCCAAGTAAGGTAGAACCAAGGAAGGTTGATCCTAGGACGATAGCACTCACAGGAGTGTGTGAACGAGTACGACCATATACTCCCCCTAATATAGGTGGGAGATTGAGCAAACGTCGTGAACGACGGGGGTTCTGTGGTTCCCCTATGATGTCAGACTAATCGTGTGAAAATGTGTGCAATAAGTGGTGAGAGAAATATAGAACCAAGAGTCTTTGCAGAATGTTTACACAATATATGTACCAAAGTCAAACTGTAATCAGATGTGCATCATACATAAATGAACAAGAAGCATATATATGGGTAAGAGGGTTTTGTCCGCGTGGGGGAATCAAAACAAAAAGCAAATGCTCGTGTCCTAGAAGACGTAACGTCCTTCCACTCAAATAGCACTGGATCTTCCAATAGCTCTCAACACTGGGGTCTGAATTCACTGGAAGAGACACTAGTGAAGAATGATATAACTGGTTATAATGAGGGGTAGAGGGTGCAATATCCCGAAAGAGCTGGCGATACCTCCCAATAGCCACAAAAAATCCAATCAAGGTGCAATTGCAGCCCACAATTGCCACCTAGGTATATATCCTACAATTGGTCACTAGGTACCTCGGTCCAAGCGCGGCATTTAGATTTTCGGCCTAAGAAATGGGTCACGGGCTGGATCCCGTCCAAGAGGTGGGTGCCTCAAGGGGGGATGCACAGAACAACCGGACCTCGGCCTTCGAC
>ML793490.1:130180-147699 GCA_009831015.1 Picea engelmannii | reverse complement strand
AAAAAAAAAATCAGTTCCATTTCCAGTGATGTCATTCGACGTAAATTTTAAGGGGCCAAAATTGGGGAAAGTCCCCATTCTCAAATGTGTAGACTATAGTGTGTGTGACCCAATTCAATTCCTAGAACTCAAGTTCGACAAGTATGCATGCATTTTTAGTAAAGCATATGGTATAGAAAATGTGGTTATAAAGAAGTGGGTGAAGCCCTTGCGAAAGTTTGACATCCTTACATTTCTCAATTGTCCCCATTTCGGTCAAGCCCCAATAGTCTATGCATGTGTTTGCTTCCTCCTTACCCGGTTGCATTACGGTTATCTATGGATGGATAAACCATACCCTATAAAGAATAATAAAATGCAATGGGTATCAAGTCTTCCCACATCCAGAGAAGATTTGGTCATTACCATTAATGAAAAAGACGCAAAACAAGAAGACATTTACACCCAGTTCGAGACATGTTGAGGGAAAAGTAGGGTTGCAATGTATGATATTAATAATCAATCAGTAAGGTTTACAACACAATTACTTTCCTGCAAGATGATACAGAAGTGTCGGAAGGATGAATTCCCCCTTGGTGTCATTTTCAATGTTGAACATTGTGTTGGAGGAGTCCAAATGGCTTGGGCTCAATACTTTCTCAATGAATTCATGGATGATTGTTTGGATGCCTAGAACTTATGAAAGGAGTTTCATCATAGTTGGGTAGTCCTCTTTCTTAGCATGATTTTATGGAAGCCACCACCCAAGGAATGAAGAGGATGTGTAGGGTGTCTAATTATTCGTTGTCCCCCAATTTTTAACTCTCTGGTACTCGAAGGAACCAACGGTCCAAGTAATCATAAAGGTTTTTCGGAAATTGTTCACATAGTTGATTGTTGCCTTCGATGTAATGGTCCACATCCCAAAGAGGATTCTCAAAAGGTATTCTATTTATCTTGATTTTGCATGTGATTTCAATAATGTGTTTATTTACCCTTGCATAGCCAATGATAAGGTTGAGGCCAATATCACCTTTTTCATTACCGAAAGGACATCCTAGCGGGTGTCATAGAGTGGTCAGTTGACCACCAACCTCCATTCGTTGAAGTGGAAACCCAATTCAATATACAAAAAAATAAATCATAGGAACATATATGGGTTGTGGCTATTGCTCGACATAGAGACAGGGCTTTCGGGTCTTAGAACCACCAACCCATTGGTTCCAATGAGCAGAAACCATAGACTCTAAAAGAGAAAATTTAGAGCACAGGGGAGTGAGAAGAAAATGGCGATGGGGTTTGAAAGAATAAATTGTCCTCCAAGGGTTAGTTATAACCCCATATTAATCTAGACCCAAGCACAGAGGAAGAAGGTACACCGTCACCAAATACCACTCAGATCAATGAATAACTTCTAGAGCCTTATGTGCGGTTGAATGTATTTCTAGGCCAGGATACAAGGAATTACAGTGTACAAAAAACACAAAATGATCAGAAGGTAACCTTATGACACTGCAAGCTATCAAACTTGTGGCCAACTTGTCCAAATTATTCAAAGAACTTTGCACTTAGTTGTCCCGACAACAAAGTTTCCAGAAGAATTTGATGGGGAAGTTTGATTATCTTTGTCAACAATTAGCTATTCCCTCACCACCATGATCTCCCCCTCAGGATCCATAGTTTGTCGAAGCTTCAGAAACAAGCCAGAAAATGATTCTTAGTGTAATCTCACTCATTGTGGTCCCATCCAATTTGGCCAAAATCGATCTTGATCTTACCCAGGTACCTACCACATATCTGTAGAGTTTTGTTACTACAATAATCCATGAACTTGGGGAGATGAGCCAAACTCTCTCTCTCGATCGCATTAATAATCGATCCTTCAATTTGATCAAGAATTAAAAATTCATGTTGATAGCAAGTCCCAACTACAACACAAATTGCTCGCGTGACAACAGGTCAAAGCTACACGACAGGACCTCCATGCAATGCTTCTTATTGAGGTTACTATGCGCACAGACACCAGATAAAAATATGAGGCTACCTTGGCCATTCACGTTCAATAACTCACTGTTATGGAAGAATCATATTCACGAGTCCATCTGCCCAAAAAGGCATAACATGAGGTTTAAGCATCGCTTAATCTTGAAGCAGTTACTGAGCATCTTCAAGCATTGGAGTCAAATAATATATCACTTTGCATTCCACTCCTACAGAAAACACTAGAGGATATGGAACTGTAGAAGAAGATTGTAGTGGCCGAAGAGGTCATCCATGACAACCAAACTAGAATTAAATATTTTTCTTGATTGGTCGAACATAGTTTCACCTTGTGGAACCATTTGCAGAATTCATCAAAACTTAGCTCTATTGATGATAGGTTTCGTATGGTTGAAGCAGAGGTCACTTAGAAAAAGAGCAGTTTGTCTTATCAACCTCTAGGTGAGAACCAAGGTGCAATGACAACCATTGTGAGAAATATTAAGGGAATCATTGCAGCAAGAACAGAGCATAAAACAATTTCGGAGTTATCAAATGTCGTGGTTGTAAGGCCCAAATATTATATACTCAATTGGAAGTTGTGCATATTGTAGCCACCCCCATGATTGAGAATATTGATACTATAGACTGGAAATCTCCCCAAGTCATGGTGGTTGATGTCGATGAAGTCGTTCAACTCACCCAACAACTCCATGACACCCTTGATGAATATGATAATCAGTTCAAGGAGTCCCTTCAGAATTCATGAATGTAGTTCCTTATGTGGCATCAATAACACCATAAGCAAGGCCATTGGCTTGAGGATGAGCCAAGTAATAGTGTCGGGGGCATGTTGGCATCCAAAGTTTTGTGATAAAGATTGTGTGTGCAAACAAATACAATTGTGCGTACACTGAATTTTTGTGTGCACACAAACAATTATGCAATGAATGGCATAAGGTGCACTCACCAATATGATTTCCATTATGCACGAAGAGAATCAAAAATATACAACATGCATGTTGGAATTAATAAGAGGATATTTGGGAAATATTCTCGAATGATTAACTTTGGCAGCATGAGAGATCATGGAGTCGTTAAGGGATGAGTTGACAGGATAGTTAAGACTGTTATTGGATAAATTGGTAGGTGCGGACACTAACTGATCTCCCTAGATCCACCTAGATCTAGACCAAAACACACCAGAACATGACGCTTTCCTTAAGTTTTAAATATTGAATTTACTAACTAAAGAGGTATAGGTGACATACTTTTTAAACGTTGCTTCCTCTCACCATCGCCATCCTAGCTTCGTTCCAATGCTCATACAATGATGAACCTGTAAAAGAACACAACCAACCAAAGTGATAGTAATAGCATAAACTCAATATAAACCTATGTATGTGATCAAGGAATCATACAATAAAACACAACAAGCTTTATAGGAAAGAATTATATTACTGTATCATATTAAATGTGAAAAAGAGATTACAACCATGGCCTTGATGTCGTAAGGTCCCTTCCAACTGTCCTTTGTTCCCCACACACTTCCACTCCAAGAATTCTGAGAGCATAGATCTAATAATGTTCACAATCTATCTTGGCAAAATGGCTCATCTAGCCAAGCTAACAATCTCCAAAGCTCAATCCAATCCAAGCTAATCCCAAAAGCTAATCTCATCCAAGCCAACTTTCTCCATGAGAGCTCCTCTCCTTTTATAAGCTGAAGATGATAAGGTGAGGAGGTTAGGACAATCCCACCAAATCATGAAAGTGAGTAATATCCAAACCATTCGGATGCCACCTCACCATGGAATTTTCTCCTTCTAGAAGCATCGAGAAGATGCTCGTTTTTCCCACGTATGAGAATTCTCGCACCCTTCTTATAGAGAAATCGGCAAACCTATCGCAACCCAACTATGGTGCAACCTACGAGAATTAGGCATTATCACACCCTAACCATAGTGCATCATGCGGAAATCATCTTTAATAGGGTTTTCATAAAGGAAAATGCAACTTCTTTTCTCAGGAAAAGTTCTTCTCCCTTCTTTCTTCAGGAACTCAGGCCACTTACCCCTCTAAAGACTACAGACAAGTTTACATCATTAACGGTCACAGGGATGATGAAAATAATGTGTAACATAGATCCCCCCAAAGTATGAAGTTAGAATAGAGTGATAACTGAAATACTTTTTCGAGTGTGTGTAGGGAACAAGGAACAGACGGTCAGAAACCTGCCAACAAACAAGGAAATACAATACAATAATATATCATCACTGAGGTAGGAATTCCCATACTCATAATACAAATGACTCAAAGAATAAATGTCGACATGCAAAGATCCATGTCAAGTAAGACAGGTCATGGCCACCAAACATACATTGTGGATCCATGCTGATATGACTCAAATCTGAACATAGCCACCAAATATACACTGTGGATCTATGTGTTAAAGACTCAAATTTGAACATAGCCACGAGACATACAATGTGGATCTATGCAACAGCACAAACTGAATATACTCCAACGCAACCTGAATCTGTCAGAAAAGATCCAGGGTCTTCATCTCCACCACTCTATAGTATGAATCTAACCATGCAAATACATGTGTTGAAGTCGAACATGGTAGAAACCACTTGATTATCGGTCGTTAGTGAATACCATTAACAAGTGCGAGATAAATCACCATTAATGTCAATGACTCCCAAGGTACTCTAGTACAATCCAACAAATTTGAATCAATGAGTTGAGGTCGAACACTCGACAGAACCTTCCGAACAGAGGTCAATAATGAAAACCCATTGTCGAAAGCGAGGAAACCTGCCATTGAGGCATGCAAGTTCCAAGGTACCAATTGGTTTCTAAGTCTAATTCTTGGATAATGAGTTGAAGTTGACAGGAAAAGACTCGTCACAGGAGGGCATTAATGTATCCCACATCAATGACATGAAACGGGTAACAAGATTTGAAGTAGATCATAGTAACAAGTGATTTAGGACTGACTCAGGGATGGTTGATGCAATAGAAGGCTTAAGGATTGCATAAATGGCCGATGCAACAGAAGGATTTCTGGGTTGAACTTCTCTTTGAACATATTGATGACACGACAATTGTCTTGGAAATATTGACTCAACAACAGGGATCACAAACCAACGGGTAATCTTATAAGGAATATGATCAAGAGACAAGCAGATTTTCCAACCTAGACACAAGGCGAGTGAAAGGGTGTCATGTTCAAAAAGTGACTCTTCCATGGAATACAGGTTTAGACACATTTCTTTCCCAAATTTTCCCCCACCATTTCTGGTGAGTACCTCTTTATTTTTACGCAAGCTTGAGGAGGATAACATATGCTTGTAATGTAATCTCATCCTTCAGATGAGTCCCTCGGAGTATGTTTAACAAACCCTTGGAAGGAGTGGTTCGGTCCCATATAGGCCTTGCTATGTTTGTTTCATTTTTCGTAAAATAGTCTAATGAGACCGAAAAAGAGATAAACTATTTCTCAACAGACATTTTCTTCAAATACTTTAATGAGCGTGAAAATAACAAGATCGCTCGGCAATCTTTTCATGTTTAGAGAGTCTAAAAAGAACTTAAAGGGAACTCCAGGGGGTTCATTTTTCGTATAACCTTTACGAGTCCGAAAAAGTGATAAAAGTACACTCTGTTAGATTCTCACATATTTACGAGCATGAGAAAGAAAAAAGACCAAGCTCGGTAACTTATTCTCATGTATTTACAAGCATGAGAAAGAACAAAGACTAAGCTCGGGATTGTTTTTATTTTTATGCAATCTTTAAAACAAAACAAAATTATGCTTGGGATAAATTTTATTTTTACAGAAGCTTAAAAACTAAACTAAACTATGCTTGAACCTGGTTTCACTTTTACACAAGCTTGAACTAGAGGAAACTATGCTTGAGGTAGGTGGTTTCATTTTTACACTATCTTGAACCAAAGTAAAAACTATGTTTGAACTTCCCAACTCATTATCCACGAATTCACATGGTTGGTACTTAGCCCCTAGCTTAAGAAGCTAGCGGCTCAACTTCAACATGAAGTCCAGACGCTGAGCCAAATGGCCCCCAAGCTTAATTTCATCCAACTACAAAGGAGAATGAAATGGAGCTCCAAATAGTAGATGAAGGACTTGAATCAAATAGAGAGGGGGAAAACTATTTCATTTTTTTTAACGAGCTTGACACAAAAAAAGAACTATGCTCGTAACCTCTGTTTCATTTTTTAACGAGGTTGCCACAGAGATGAAAAAAAAAATCCTCGTATTATCTTCTTGATCATGGATTCCAAGAGGACAATGCTTCGGAATGACACCATGTCAAGGGACAAAACTCAGTCATGGATTCCAAGAGGTCTTCACTGGAAGGAAGAAACACACTCTGGAAGGACACCATGTCGAGGGTCGCGACAGGAATAAAGAGATCAGACTCTAACAACCCTGTTGAGGAGATCACCATGTCAACTACTCGATCTAAGTCATCAGAAGTTGAAGCCATGGGCAACAACGCCACATAATTTACCTATGGTGGGGGCGATACCGTCTACATATAAGAACCATTTAGGGAGGTAATCCAGTCAGGGTTGATGAATGAAAGTTGATCAATAGTCACAAATTGTCCATTGTGAGGGAAAGATATCACATGAAAAAGAGTAGACACAATAGCTTTCATGGCATAGACATAATCTCGCCTAAGGAGTAGAGAGAAATCCAAGGGGTCTTGGACTACCATGATGTCAATAAAGACAGTTTTCCCTCCCAAAGTTACAAGAAACTGAGGAAGGGTCCCTAAAGGTTGACTAGTTCTTCTATTAAAAGCTAACAGATTTTGTGTAATCGACACAAGTTGAGGAAAGCCCAAAGCTTGCCAAGCGAAAGAGGACAAAATACTAACGGACGCACCTTCATCTATCAGTGTCTAAGGAATGTCTCGACCACAAACCTATACTATAATCTGGAAAGGAATGTGAGAGGGAAGACGAGGTCCATTTAGCATACCCCAATCAAAATGGATGTCTTCGTTACATGGAGGGGGTTCCATGGGAGAAGGAGGAATACCCCCCGACATGGTAGAGTCTGTATCAACGAGAAAAACATGGGCAGTATCGGGTTTACTCTTGAGCGGGAGAGTGGGATCGACCGATGGTGAGATCAAATTGACCACTTGGGTTTCATTCTCCAAGGGGATAATGGGGTCGACATGTGGAAATGGATCGACTGCTTGGGTTTCACTCTTTAACGGGAGAGTGGGATCGACCGAGGATGGGATCGGATCAACCACTTTGTTAACACTCTCTAAAGGGAGAGTGGGATCGATCAAATATGGGATCGGATCGACCACTTTGTCAACTGGTTAAATTAAGGATGTGGCCAGATTGACGATATGATCAATTGGATTAACCGACGGGGGAACCAGATTGATCACTTCGTCAACTACAAAGGGGTTGAGAGAAAGATTGTGATAAGGAGCTTGAAGTTGGGGTTGTGAAACATTCATGTCTTCCAGGAATTTTGAGGCTTCTTCCATATGAGGGTAAAGATGAGTTAGATGACGCCCTTTGCATAACATACACAAGAACTTGGCTCTACTTTTCTTCTTCCCAACTGTATCATGACTAGTTGACGGGAGATCATCAGCATGTTGTTCAGAGGCTGACGATATGGGTTGGTGAGGGTGCGTAGACCATACTTATATAACCTTGGATAGACCAGTGCAATCCTTAAGAGGATGGCCACCCTTACAAAGTTTGCAAGGGTACTTGGGCTTACAAGTTGTTTGGGTGATCTTGACATCATCAACACTCCCAGCACAATTAACAGTAACTGGTTGTTTTCCAACATGTTTGACAGTGGTCGAAGGTTTTGACCCTTTTTTATCTTTCTTCTTCTTAATCTTTCTTTTCTTCTTCTTCTTAATCTTTCTTTTCTTCTTCTTCTTATTCACCAGGTTACTAGCTTCAGAACTTTCACCTGACGAAGAAGACGAAACGAAAGGTGACCTTGCAAGAAAAGAAGGTGAAGAAGACCTTACTAGTGAAGAAGGTGAAGGATCAACATGAGGTTGATGCTCTTGGGTGGAAGTGCTTACGACCGAAGAACTTACTACATTCGGGATTACTTGAGTGGAAAACAACCATACCGGTAATCCAATTGTGAGACCTGGAAGGCTCAAAGTAGCGATGTGATGAGGACCAATGTTTCCGTAAGAAGGGAAAAAAAAAAAAGTTTCACCTAGAGCAGAGGTTCCTTCATTGGTCATTTCGGGAAATGACACCATTAAAAACAAAAATCCAATCTATAGTCCACTAGGGAGAACCAACAGCACACGCTAAAAATATAGTAAGCAAGTAAGAAAACAAAACCTTATCACAATAAGCACACTAGTTGGTGATGAAATCCAACGTTGCGAGAACAATGTAAGAAGGGGATGAGATAGAGCGGGTGGAAAAGTTACGTTGACGACCAGCTTAACGGACTTACACCCTGATTCAATCTCCCACACATAATCGTGGGTATACCCTCCAAGGAGCCCGAGTGAGTTTAGCCAACGTCGATTCCAGGTACTATGAAGACTTTACCCTCCACAATCACCTTGTTTAAAGACCCTAAATATATAGGCCACTAAGGTTACCAATCACTACAGTGATGCCTGGGGAAACAGTTGACAGTCGGATCCACGTGCAAGGGTAGGGTATCTAGCCCGAAATCAACTTGAAAGGCTTCCACTCATCATTGTGAGTATACCTCTCAAGCTACCCCCATAATACACGTAATCTCTACACCAAGACCAACAAAGCAGGGTGAGTAACTCTGCCAGTCTCAATGCGACCTCATGATTGACCCTTGTGTTAGAAGGGCTTCCCAGGACAAAATGTAGTAAGTGGATTTAACTCTCTCTATCACAATATACTATGTTTGTTTGTAGCTTTGGAAAGTTATCTTTCACACCTATTCCAAAGCCCTATGACTAATCTAATGTAGGTTTTCTACCAAAAAAGATAAAAATGTCTAATCAATTTTTATAAGTGCTTTATTTTATGGCTATTGTTACTCAAAAGGAAAATGGCATAGACAATATGGTTTTTTGACTGACTCGAAAGTTATGCAAAGAGATGAAGATGCAATCTTTTCGTTTCAATGAAAGCTATGCTACGAGAAGGAGAAAACATTTATCATTCATAGATGCACAATGTCCCAAAATCTTAAAACTCATCAATATCAATATTCTCAAGAAATGAGCAAAAAAGATTGTACACCAATGCACGATTCATGCCCCCCCCCAACCATCAGGGGTAAAAATTTTCATAATTTAAGATCAAAAAATGCCAAGAATCATGCAATTCCGCTACTTCAAATGCAAGGATGCCCCCAATCCAATATAAAGCAAGAAATTAAATCTTTTTATTTCAAAAATTTCACTAAAAGCAATAATAAACTTTCTTAAAACAAAGAAACCCAAACTAAAAGTTTTCTTTTAAACCAAACTATTCAAAAGAAATTTGATATTTCCCTAAACAATTTTAAAGAAAACACAGGCTTTGGAATTGAAAGACACTCAAAGCAAGAGACTAATCCTTCAAAACCAAACAAAGCAAAGATGGCTAAAAGCAACTCAAAGAATGTCAAGCAGACTGTAAACAGATCAATATAGCTTCCAAAATTTCAATTCAGTTAATCAAAGAAAAATTGGGCATCAAAATATAGGAAAGTCTAATTCCAAACAAAAAATTTAAATGGGTTTGCAGCCTAGCTATAGGGTGCAGTGTGAAAATCAGTGGAGTTCGTAGGCTGGACATAGGTAGGGTGTGAACATGTCGCACTGGATTACACAGTAGGGTGCGAACATGGCGTACTGGATTACACAGTAGGGTGCGAAACTGAGGGGTTTTCACAGGCTATAGACAAGTACAGTGTGAGACTGCTTGAAATCAAAGAGGATTTGGAAAAGGACAAAAGAGTATAAGTGAACTTTTAGATCCAAAGAGTCTGGATGGATCTCCCACAGACTCAAAAACTAGAAAACAAACAATCAAAGCAAGGGAAACTAGACTAACTGGGAAACAATATGTTTCCCAGTGGAGTCACCAATTTTGTTATTGGATAAATCGGTAGGTATGGACACTAACTGATCTCCCTAGATCCACCTAGATCTAGAACAAAACACACCAGAACATGACGCTTCCTTAAGTTTTAAATATTGAATTTACTAACTAAAGAGGGATAGGTGACATACCATTTAAACGTCGCTTCCCCTCGCCATCGCCATCCTAGCTCTGTTCCAATGCTCATACAATGATGAACCTGCCAAAGAATGCAACCAACCAAAGTGATAGTAATAGCATAAACTCGATATAAACCTATGTATGTGATCAATGAATCATACAATAAAACACAGCAAGCTTTATAGGAAAGAATCATATTACTGTATCATATTAAATGTGAAAGAGAGATTACAACCATGGCCTTGATGTCGCAAGGTCCCTTCCAACTGTCCTTTGTTCCTCACACACTTCCACTCCAAGAATTCTGAGAGCATAGATCTGATAATGTTCACAATCTATCTTGACAAAATGGCTCATCTAGCCAAGCTAACAATCTCCAAAGCTCAATCCAATCCAAGCTAATCCCAAAATCTAATCTCGTCCAACCCAACTTTCTCCATGAGAGCTCCTCTCCTTTTATAAGTTGAAGAGGATAAGGTGAGGAGGTTAGGATGATCCCACCAAATCATGAAAGAGAGTAAGATCCAAACCATTCAGATGCCACCTCACCATGGAAGTTTCTCCTTCTAGAAGCATAGAGAAGATGCTCATTTTTCCCACGTATGAGCATTCTCGCACCCTTCTTATAGATAAATCTATGAACCTCTCACAACCCAGCTATGGTGAAGCCTATGAGAATTAGGCATTCTCGCACCCTAGCCATAGTGCAGCATGCGAAAATCATCTTTAATAGGGTTTTCATAAAGGAAAATGCAACTTCTTTTCTCAGGAAAAGTTATTCTCCCTTCTTTCTTCAGGAACTCAGGCCATTGACCCCTCTGAAGACTACAGACAGGTTTACATCATTAACGGTCATAGGGATGACGAAAATAATGTGTAACAGAGACTCAGTGACTGTTAATGATGTAAACGTGTTTGTAGTCTTCAGAGGGATCAGTGTCCTGAGTTCCTAAAGAAAGAAGGGAGAAGAACTTTTCCTGAGAAAAGAAGTTGCATTTTCCTTTATGAAAACCTTATTAAAGATTATTTTCACATGTTGCACTATGGCTAGGGTTTGAGAATGCCTAATTCTCGCAGGCTGCACCATAGCTGGGTTCTGAGAGGTTCGCAGATTGCTCTATAAGCAGGGTGTCAGAATGTTCATAATGGGAAAAACGAGCATCTTTGTGATGCTTCTAGAAGGAGAAACTTCCATGGTGAGGTGGCATCCGAATGGTTTGGATATTACTCACTTTCATGATTTGGTGGGATTATCCTAACCTCCTCACCTTATCCTCTTCATCTTATAAAAGGAGAGGAGCTCTCATGGAGAAAGTTGGCTTGGATGAGATTAGAAAAAGTGATAAAAGTACACTCGGTTACATTCTCACGTATTTACAAGCATGAGAAAGAAAAAAGACCAAGCTCGGTAACTTATTCCCATGTATTTACGAGCATGAGAAAGAACAAAGACTAAGCTCGGGATTGTTTTTATTTTTACACAATCTTTAAAACAAAACAAAACTATGCTTGGGATAAATTTTATTTTTACACAAGCTTAAAAACTAAACAAAACTATGCTTGAACCTGGCTTCATTTTTACACAAGCTTGAACCAGAGGAAACTATGCTTGAGGTAGGTGGTTTCATTTTTACACAAGCTTGAACAAAATTAGTGACTCCACTGGGGAACATGTTGTTTCCTAGTTAGTCTAGTTTCCCTTTCTTTGATTGCTTGTTTTCTGGTTTCTGAGTCTGTGGGAGATTTGTTAGCGATCAAAATGCATTGGTTTGTTGGGAGCGTTTTTATCTCTCTCTCTCCCTGTTTCACTCATTTTTCTTTTTAACCTTTGGCCAGTGTTTTAAATCTTTACCTTCATCCAGCTTTTGGGTAATCACTTTAGCCTATCATCCTTGGAATCATTTTCTTTCTAACCTGCAATACAAGATACAAATAAATGTCATTTATTTTTCTCTAGTCTATGCTATAGAGATTATAAAACATAAAAAATATATCATTGTTTTATTTTTGTGTTTTATATCTCATATTATGGACAAAGAAATATATATGTTCATATATGCCAAGTTTCAGGTCTTCACATCAAGTGCATTCAACACAAAGTCTAAGTGCACATTCATATATAAGGCCCCAAGCTAAAGCAGAGTCCTCAAACCTAACCCTAGGTCAAACTCAAAATCATATAAAGCCAAGCGCTAGCACCAAATTCTTTCCACTTCACTATTCGAATGAACTATGTAAGCCTAGATATATATGAAACCTGTATATTCTAAATTCCTAGTTTATATCGGATTCAACATTAAGCATATATATAAATATACAGCTCTAAAGTTATCTGCCAGTGCCCAAAATTGAAGTCCCAGGTATCTTTGATATACCATCGAATGCCACTACTTAACCTTGAATGCGCAGGTGTCATTTGATAGTTGAGTATTTGATAAAGTCTAAGGCAAAAGTCACGACAGAAGAGCAAAGATGTAAAAAAACTCACAAGAAGAGATCACAAAGGATATTTTCAGGTGTTAAGGAGGAAGAATCAGAGATAAAAATTATGTGCAGGTGTCGAGTTGTTGCTCGATTTGTAAGACAGAGGTTATTAACAGCTCATAAGATCACTAGTCAACCATGTAACTATGAATCTGAGTATTGAGCACCAACCTTAGTCCTTCATTCTACAAGTCAGCACCTGTCATCAATACAAGCCACAGGTTAGTATCTACCAAAATCCAAAGCTCGAGTCATGGTGAGGAAGTCACGAAGATTTTGTAAAGAAGAGTTTGTTGTATGAAACAAATTGTTGTCGACCTGTTGTACAAAGTTGTGCGTTACAGGTGCTAAGGAGGTGTCAGATGATTTCCAAGGGTTTTACTGCGCAAAGTATATGGAAGGCATTAGGGCATGATGAAATTACAAAGAATACAAAGGTCACATTAGTTTGAACAACAGACACCAAAACGACATCAATGCATTTCATAATTGCAGCAACAGTATCCAACTCACCAGCTAATGTATCTTTGAAAAGGCCTAGAGGAATTGTTCCTGGAAGAAGAGGAAACATCACAACTAGTTGTTGGAACACATAATATAAAAATGTGTCTATGTTCTTCTCTGAGTTTCCCACAAACCCTTATCTTCGATGCATTAATATTGAGCAATTTGAATGGTTCAAACAAGATTATGTGTTCCTAATCGACCATGCTGACATTAATTCTCTTAAATTGGATTTCGAGCAGATGTTTCACATCAAGCTGTAAGATATCCACTGTCAATACCTAAATCAAAGCATAAATGTGTTAGTAGTTGAGCATGGGTAAAGAAATTCACAGTATCAATACAGATGAACCAAAAACTCTCTGTCAATTTATATGGAGCAAATTGAAGAAGACAATAAAGAATTTGGTTCAAATTCTAAAGGAACAGATGGCAGCCATGGAGGCAGAGTATACTCATTTTGAAGATTTCCTTTTTGACCAAGATAGAACTTTCACCAATGCAAAATGTGAAATTATAACCAGTTAGTTGGTGAAAAGCATATCTTTCACCAACTAACTAGCAGATCGTAAGGCAAATTAGCTGGTGAAACCTGAGATGGCCAGATTTGGTGAGATTTTTCCCAGATCGAAGTTTTACTAATCTGAATCTCTTGAAAACTCTTTTAACAGATAAATGTTGAATTATAGAGTCATATCTAAGATCCACTTTTGATGTAAAAGGGTTAGAATAGGTTTTCAAGTTGGTTTTGACACCTATTTTGGAGGCAACAAATCAGGGTTTTTTCCAAAATTAGCAAATTCGAATTTCATCTTTCTTAAGAGTCATCAAACAGCGTTGGAAGGCTTATCTGCACTACACAGGGATTCTACATCATCTGACGACCATGAAATGTGGAATTGACCTCATTTTGAGGATCATTCCTTATCTTTTGTAAATCAGTTTTGACTTTCTATCTTTAGCATATCTAATCCATTCTTTTAGGATCTGAAAATTGTATTGTAAAGCTATAAAGCTCAAGACATAAGAGGAACTAAAGGGTTAAATAGGGGAGACATTTTCTGGCTATTGTACTAGACTTTTATTATTGATAATAGAATCACAGTCCTCTTTTGTTTTCAATATCAGATTCTTTCATATTTCATTATTCTGCACTTTATTTCAGTTTATCTCATCTTCTAAGAACTGTCATCTTCTTATTAAGCTCATGAACTTGAATTAAAGGTTTTCTTGTTGTCTTGTATAACCCTGCATGTTAATGTATTTGGTTATCTAGACTAGTTTTCTTCATCCCATGTTCAACTATGTTGTCTGATTATTGATTTCTAAAAGCATTGTCTTATTCGAATGCATGATAAGTAGTCACTTTCATTAGCTTTTGAGTTATCCCATTGTTCCAAACATACCTAATTTACCATATTCTTAAGTTACCAAGCATCTTTAGTTTACAACCCTAAAGAGTTTCTTGGAGTGATAACAAATTGGTGCCATTGCCGGGGAGAGGAGATCGAAGCTCAGCTTTCCTGGGAGATGACATAGATCTGATATTTGATGATAGACAAAGGTTGGACACTACATTGGTTGTAATCATCTATCTGGCTACTCCATGAAGGACGGATTCAGTGGCGACTCCACGATATTCGAATGTCAAAAGCGTTTGTTTCTCTTTTGGCTCAGAGGTTTGCACCTCTTGACTTCTCTTCAGTTCTTGGTTTCCCACATCCAATACATGATATGTCGAAATGGGGAGATTTTATGCCTAGCTTCAAAGAGAGAAAAGAAGATAATCTTGCCGAACACCTCATCAAGTTTCATGAGTGCATGGATCTATTAGATCTGCAGCATGAAGATGTTCATGTTTTCATTGTATGGTGATGCACGTCAGTGGTATTTTTCTTTACCTCCTTCTAGCATTTCATCATTGAAGGATTTTCTCAAAGAATTCACTGAGCATCCAAAAGGTATTTTTCAGATGAGTTTGCATTTGATAATTGGTGTGATGAATATGAATTACATTGTAAGCTTGAAGATGTAAATCTAGAAAGAGCTCCCCCTCATAATATGCCACATCCCTTTAATGATCTTTCAGATGTTGTGTTTTCCCATCAACATGAACTACAAATGGATAATAAAAAAATGGAATGCTCTCTTACCATCCTCAAGTCTGATTGCTATGAATTCGAAGAATTGGTTTCTTTAGCTACACAGAGAGATGATCATAAATGTATACATGATGTGGTTAATGATAGCTTTGAAGAGTATGTTGCAACAGGGGACATCTATCATTGTAAACAAAATATTGGTGATCTTTGGATGGATAACCATAGCATTGATTCTTTTGACATTGTATCAAATGCATCTACTAACTTGATTTTTCATGAAGACGAGATTGTCCCCTTTGAAAACCCCAAAGGTGATTATCAGATTGATACATTAGCGGGTGACAGTCTCAGATCTGCAACAGATTCTAAGGGCAGCCCTCCACTTTCAAATTTGTAGTTCAAGAGAAATGGTAGTGACTATGAAGAACAAGATTTTCAGAAAACATCTAATCTTCAAGAAAGACAGCAAGAGGATTATATTTCTCCTTATGTATCTTACATGTCAATGTCAGATAAGAAGGATGAATATGATGAGGTAAAAGATGATATTTTTTCAAATCTATTTCAAGATCCTATTGCTGATGACTCTATGCTTGAATCTTCATCTCTATCATTAGAAATTGTTCTTGATGTTCCCATATTTGACAAATATAGTGATGAGGAAGAAGACTTTAAGTCTTGTGAAGAATTGTTGACTACTAAAATTTCATCTAGTCCTACTTTTCAGCAAAGAGATGGTCAGATTGTTTCTTTCGAAACCTTTAAAGATGATGAGAAGATTTTTGTATCAACGTATGACAGTTTTGAATCTACAACAGATCCTAAGGGTATCTCTCAGTTTCAAGATTTGCAGCGACTGGAAATTTGCAGCACACATGAAGAAGAGGATGATGAAGGCAGCTTAGAGTTTCCAGATTTGCAAGGACTGTCTAATCTTCAACCAGAACATCAGGAAGATTGCAGCAGATACAATGAGGAAGATGATGTGCTGGAAAGTTCAGATCAACAGTCCTTCTTATATGACTCTCTGACAGAGGATGAGCAGTCTATTTTCAACATTAAGACCAGTGATGGTGAAGAAGAGCAGAGAGGTTCAAATCAGCAGTTGAATTTGCATTCTCTTTCGACAGAAGAAGAACAGTTTACATTCAGTATTGAGACCAGTGAAAGAAATCAACAGTTGTAATACAGTCAGTTGGATCGGCATCTCAAAGAGGTATTTTTTTATGAAATCTATGAACCTGTTGATAACTATTTGGAATCTATGAGCAACAAATGCATTAAAGTATTTTTGTCAGAAGAAGATTGTCTTTATCATCTGTTCAAACCTCTTTTCTGCATGACATGGCTTCCATTATTTTTCGGGCCAAGATCTAGCATGATGCCAGTAAATCATTTTCTCACATGGCTTCATTGGAAGCATGACTTAACTTGATAAGAGGCAGTACAGTTGGTTATTGTAGGAGTAGGCAGAAGAATAAGCTCTCCATACAAGCAGCTAGATCTTTTCAGTTGTTGAGCTCATAAATAAGTAGGGTAGGTTACAGGCAGGCTACAGGCAGGCTGCAAGTTTGTAGAGGAACAACTGCACAGGCCAGATGACTCCATGCCTAATGTTAAAGGCTACTGGAACTACTAGGTTCTTGGAAGCCTCGCAGGGAGGTCTCCATCCCAGTTGGAGCCAGGTTTTAGCGATCAAAATGCACTAGTTTGTTGGGAGCGTTTTTGTCTCTCTCTCTCCCTGTTTCACTCGTTTTTCTTTTTAGCCTTTGGCCAGTGTTTTAAATCTTTATCTTCATCCAGATTTTGGGTAATCACTTTAGCCTATCATCCTTGGAATCTTTTTCTTTTTAACCTGCAATACAAGATACAAATAAATGTCATTTATTTTTCTCTAGTCTATGCTTGTTATCCACATTTTCAGTTATCAAGATGATATTATGATTATGTCATGATAATGGAAGATCAAACTTTTCATTAAGAACTTTTTCCTGAAGAAGGTTACACTTGTCATTTTCTCAAAAATCATATTTTGAAAATAATCCGCAGGCTGTATATATACTCTCCTGCGAGAATCCATAATTCTCGCATGCTGCATTCAGCTTGACTGCGAACTTCTCGCACTGTGTCAATGGTTAGGGTGCGAACATGTTTCTAAAGGAGGAAAGTGAATAAGTTCTCGATCCTTCTAGAAGGAATCTTCTAGAAGGGTGAGTTGGAGTTCGAATG
>ML793490.1:119957-130080 GCA_009831015.1 Picea engelmannii | reverse complement strand
CACTCACGAATTTATCCATAAACAATGCTATAGAGATTATAAAACATAAAAAATATATCATTGTTTTATTTTTATGTTTTATATCTCATATTATGGACAAATAAATATATATGTTCATATATTCCAAGTTTCAGGTCTGCACATCAAGTGCGTTCAACACAAAGTCTAAGTGCACAGTCATATATAAGGCCCCAAGCTAAAGTAGAGTCCTCAAACCTAACCCTAGGTCAAACTCAAAATCATATAAAGCCAAGCGCTAGCACCGAATTCTTTCCACTTCACTATTCGAATAAACTATGTAAGCCTTGATATATATGAAACTTGTATATTCTAAATTCCTATTTTATATCGGATTCAACATTAAGCATATATATAAATATACAGCTCTAAAGTTATCTGCCAGTGCCCAGAATTGAAGTCCCAGGTGTCTTCGATATACCATCGAATGCCACTACTTAACCTTGAATGTGTAGGTGTCATTTGATAGTTGAGTATTTGATAAAGTCTAAGGCAAAAGTCACGACAGAAGAGAAAATATGTCAAAAAAACAGCAAGAAGAGATCACAAAGGATATTTTCAGGCGTTAAGGAGGAAGAATCAGAGATAAAAATTATGCACAGGTGTCGAGTTGTTGCTCGATTTGTAAGACAGAGGTTATTGACAGCTCATAAGATCACTAGTCATCCATGTAAATATGAATCTGAGTATTGAGAACCAACCTCGGTCCTTCATTCTACAAGTCAACACCTGTCATCAATATAAGCCACGGGTTAGTATCTACCACAATCCAAAGCTCGAGTCATGGTGAGGAAGTCACGAAGATTTTGCAAAGAAGAGTTTTTATTATGAAACAAATTGTTGTCGACCTGTTGTACAAAGCTATGTGTTACAGGTGCTAAGGAGGTGTCAGATGATTGCCAAGGGTTTTATTGTACAGAGTATATGGAAGGCATCAGGTCATGATGAAATTCCAAAGAATACAAATTTCACATCAGTTTGAACAACAGACACCAAAACGACATCAATGCATTTCACAATTGTAGCAACAGTATCCAACTCACCAGATAATGTATCTTTGAAAAGGCCTAGAGGATTTGTTCCTAGAAGAAGAGGAAACATCACAACTAGTTGTTGGAGCACATAATATAAAAATGTGTCTCTATTCTTCTCAGAGTTTCCCACAAACCCTTATCTTCGATGCATTGATATTGAGTAGTTTGAATGGTTAAAACAAGATTATTTGTGCCTAATTGACCCTGCTAACATTAATTCTCTTAAATTGGCTTTGGAACAGATGTTTCACATCGAGTTGTAAGATATCCACTATCAATACCTAAATCAAAGAATAAATGTGTTAGCAGCTGAGCACAGGTAAAGAAAGTCACAGTATCAATACAGATGAACCAAAAACTCTCTGTCAATTTATATGGAGCAAATTGAAGAAGACAATAAAGAATTTGGTTCAAAATCTAAAGGAATAGATGGCAGCCATGGAGGCAAAGTATACTCATTTTGAAGATTTCCTTTTTGACCAAGACAGAAATTTCACCAGTGAAAAAGGCGAAATTATAACCAGTTAGCTGGTGAAAAGCAGAGCTTTCACCAGCTAACTAGCAGATCGTAAGGCAAATTATCTGGTGAAACCTGAGATGGCCAGATTTGGTGAGATTTTGCCTAGATCGAAGTTTTACTAATCCAAATCTATTGAAAACTCTTTTAATGGATAGATGTTGAATTATAGAGTCAGATCTAAGATCCACTTTTGATGTAAAAGAGGTAGAATAGGTTTTCAAGTTGGTTTTGACACCTATTTTGGAGGCAACAAATCAGGGTTTTTTCCAAACTTAGCAAATTCGAATTTCATCTTTCTTAAGAGTCATCAAATAGCCTTGGAAGGCTTATCTGCACTGCACAGGGATTCTACATCATCTAAAGACCATGAAATGTGGAATTGACCTCATTTTGAGGATCATTCCTTATCTTTTGTAAATCAGTTTTGACTTCCTATCTTTAGCATATCTGATCCATTCTTTTAGGATCTGAAAAATTGTATTGTAAAGCTATAAAGCTCAAGACATAAGAGGGACTAAAGGGTTAAATAGGGGAGACATTTTCTGGCTATTGTACTAGACTTTTATTATTGATAATAGAATCACAGTCCTCTTTTGTTTTCAATATCAGATTCTTTCATATTTCATTATTCTGCACTTTATTTCAGTTTAGCTCAGCTTCTAAGAACTATCATCTTCTTATTAAGCTCATGAACTTGAATTAAAGGTCTTCTTGTTGTCTTGTATGACCCTTCATGTTAATGTATTTGGTTATCTAGAATAGTTTTCTTCATCCCCTGATCAACTATGTTGTCTAATTATTGATTTCTAAAAGCACTATCTTATTCGAATGCATGATAAGTAGTCACTTTCATTAGTTTTTGAGTTATCCCATTGTTCCAAGCATACCTAATTTACCATATTCTTAAGTTACCAAGCATCTTTAGTTTACAACCCTAAAGAGTTTCTTGGAGTGATAACAAGATCCATCCATACTCTCTGGATCTAAAAGTTCACGTATACTCTTTTGTCCTTTTCCAAATTTTCTTTGATATCAAGTAGTCTTGCATTGTACTGGTCTACAGCCTGCGAAAACCCCTCAGTTTCACACCCTACTGTGTAATCCAGTGCGACATGTTCGCACCCTACCTGTGTCCAGCTTGCAAACTCTACTAATTTTCTCACTACACCCTATAGCTAGGCTGCAAACCCATTTGAAATTTTTGTTTGGAATTAGGCTTTCCTATATTTTGATGCCCAGATTTTCTTTGATCAATTGGATTGAACTTTTGGAGCCTATATTGATCTGTTTACAGTCTGCTTGACATTCTTTGAGTTGCTTTTAGCCATTTTTGCTTTGTTTGGTTTTGAAGTATTAGTCTCTTGATTTGAGTGTCTTTCAAATCCAAAGCCTGTGTTTTCTTTAGAATTGTTTAGGGAAAGATCAGATTTCTTCTAAATAGTTCGCTTTAAAAGAAAACTTTTAGTTTGGGTTTCTTTGTTTTAAGAAAGTTCATTATTGTTTTTAGTGAAATTTTTGAAACAAAAAGATTTAATTTCTTGCTTTACATTGGATTGGGGGCATCCTTGCATTTGAAGTAGCGGAATTGCATGATTCTTGGCATTTTTTGATCTTCAATTATGAAAAAAATTCCCCCTGATGGTCGGGGGGGACCATGAATCCTGCATTGYTGTATAGTCTTTTTTGCTCATTTCTTGAGAATATTGATATTGATGAGTTTTAAGATTTTGGGACACTGTGCATCTAGGAATGATAAATGTTTTCTCCTTCTCGTAGCATAGCTTTCATCGAAATGAAAAGATTGCATCTTCATCTCTTTGCATAACTTTTGATTCGGTCAAAACACCATATTATCTACACCATTTTCTGTTTGAGTAACAACAGCCATAAAATAAAGTGCTTATAAAAATTGATTAGACATTTTTATCTTTTCTGGTAGCAAACCTACAATAGATTAGTCGTAGGGCATGTGAAAGATAACTTTCCAAATCTGCAAACAAACATAGTATCTTGTGATAGGGAGAGTAAAATACACTTACTACATTTTGTCCTGGGAAGCCCTTCTAAAACAAGGGTCAATCACGAGGTCGCATTGAGACTGATAGATTTACTCACCCTGATTTGTTGGTCTTGGTGTAAAGATTACGTGTTTATGGGCGTCGCTTGAGAGGTATACCCACAATGATGAGTGGAAGCCTTTCAAGTTGATTTCAGGCTAGATACCCTGCCCTTGCATGTGGATCCGACTGTCGAGTGTTTCCCCAGGCATCATTGTAGTGATTGGTAACCTTAGTGGCCTATATATTTAGAGTATTTACACAAGGTGACTATGGAGGGGCAAGTCTTCACGGTACCTGAAATCGACGTTGGCCAAACTCACTCGAGCTCTTTGGAGGGTATACCCATGATTATGTGTGGGAGATTGAACCAGGGTGTAAGTTCGTTAAGCAGGTCATCAACGTAATTTTTCCACCCGCTCTATCTCATCCCCTTCTTACATTGTTCTCGCGATGTTGGATTTCATCACCAACTAGTGTGCTCATTGTGAGAAGGTTTTGTTTGCTTGCTTTCTTACTAGATTTTTAGTGTGTGTTGTTTGTTCTCCCTAATGGACTCTAGATTGGATTTTTGTTTTTAATGGCATCAGTTCCCGAAATGACCAATGAAGGAACCTCTACTCCAGGGGAACCTTTTGTTTTTCCTTCTTACGGAAACATTGGTCCTCCTCACATCACTACTTTGAGCCTTCCAGGTCTCACAATTGGATTATAGATATGGTTGTTTTCCACTCAAGAAATCCCGAATGCAGTAAGTGCTTCGGTCGTAATCACTTCCCCCCAAGAGCATCAACCTCATGTTGATCCTTCACCTTCTTCACCAGTAAGTTCTTCTTCACTTGCAATGTCTCCTTTCGTTTCATCTTCTTCATTGGGTGAAAGTTCTGAAGCTAGTAACCCAGTGAATAAGAAGAAGAAGAAAAGAAAGATTAAGAAGAAGAAATATAAACAAGGGTCAAAACCTCCAACCATTGTCAAACATGTTGGAAAACAACCAGTTACTATTAATCGTGCTGGGAGTGTTGATGATGTCAAGATCACCCAAACAACTCGTAAGCCCAAGTACCCTTGCAAACTTTGTAAGGGTAGCGATCTTCTTAAGGATTTCCCTGGTCTATCCAAGGTTATAGAAGTATGGCCTATGCACCCTTGCCAACCCATATCATCAGCCTCTAAACAACATGTTGATGATCTCCCGTCAACTAGTCATGATACAGTTGGGAAGAAGAAAAGTAGAGCCAAGTTCCCTTGTATTTTATGCAAAGGGCGTCATCTAAATCATCTTTTCCCTCATATTGAAGAAGCCTCAAAATTCCTGGAAGACATGACTGTTTCACAACCCCAACTTTCAGCTTATTATCGCAAGATTTCTCTCAACCCCCCTTTAGTTGACGAAGTGATCAATCTAGTTCCCCCGTCGATCAGTCTGACTGATCATGTCGTCAATATGGCCACGTCCTTAATTGAAACAGTTAACAAAGTGGTCGATTCGATCCCATCTTCGGTTGATCCCACTCTCCCTTTAGAGAGTGTTAACAAAGTGGTTGATCCGATCCCATCCTCGATCGATCCCACTCTCCCGTTAAAGAGTGAAACCCAAGAAATCGATTTGTTTCCACCTATCGACCCCATTCTCCCCTTGGAGAATGAAACCCAAGTGGTCGATTTGATCTCACCATCGGTCGATCCTACTCTCTCACTCAAGATTAAACCCGATACAACCCATTTTTTCTCGTTGATACAGACTCTACCATGCCGGGGGGTATTCCTCCTTCTCCCGTGGAACCCCCTCCAAGTAATGAAGCCATCCATTTTGATTGGGGTGTGCTAACTGGAACTCGTCTTCCCTATCACATTCCTTTCCAGATTACAGTACAGGTTTGTGGTCGAGATGTTCCTCAGACATTGATAGATGAAGGTGCATCTGTTAGTATTTTGTCCTCTTTCACTTGGCAAGCTTTGGGTTTTCCTCAGCTTGTGTCGATTACACAGAATCTGCTAGCTTTTATCAGAAGAACTAGTCAACCTTTAGGGACCCTTCCTTAGTTTCCTGTAACTTTGGGAGGGAAAATTGTCTTTATTGACGTCATGGTAGTCCAAGACCCCTTGGATTTCACTCTACTCTTTGGGCGAGATTATGTCTATGCCATAAAAGCTATTGTTTCTACTCTTTTCTGTGTGATATATTTCTCTCACGATGGATGAGTTGTGACTATTGATCAACTTTCATTCATCAGCCCTGACTGGATTGCCTCCCTAAACGGTTCGTATATGAAAACGGTGGCGCCCCCACCACAGGTCAATTATGTGGCGTTGTCGCCCATGGCTTCAACTTCTGATGACTTAGATCCAGTAGTTTACATGGTGATCTCTTCGATAGGGTTTTTAGAGTCTAATCTCTTTACTCCTATCGTGACCCTCGACATGGTGTCCTTCCAGAGTGTGTTTCTTCCTTCCAGTGAAGACCTCTTGGAATCCATGACCGAGTTTTTTCCCTTGACATGGTGTCATTCTAGAGCATTTTCCTCTTGGAATCCATGATCAAGAAGATACTATGAGGATTTTTTTTTTCATCTCTGTGGAAACCTCGTTAAAAAATGAAACAGAGGTTACGAGCATAGTTTCATTTTCTGTGTCAAGCTCGTTAAAATAAATGAAATAGTTTTCCCCCTCTCTATTTGAGTCAATTCCTTCGTCTAGTATTTGAAGCTCTATTTCATTCTCTTTTGCAGTTGAATGAAACTAAGCTTGGGGGGCATTTGCCTCAGCCTCTAGACTTCATGTTGAAGTTGAGCCGCTAGCTTCTTAAGCTGGGGGCTAAGTACCAACCATGTGAATTCGTGGATAATGAGTTGAGAAGTTCAAACATAGTTTTTACTTTGGTTCAAGATTGTGTAAAAATGAAACCACCTACCTCAAGCATTGTTTCCTCTGGTTCAAGCTTGTGTAAAAATGAAACCACGTTCAAGCATAGTTTTGTTTAGTTTTTAAGCTTGTGTAAAAATAAAATGTATCCCAAGCATAGTTTTGTTTTGTTTTAAAGATTGCGTAAAAATAAAAACAATCCTGAGCTTAGTCTTTGTTCTTTCTCATGCTTCTAAATACATGAGAATAAGTTACCAAGATTGGTCTTTGTTCTTTCTCATGATTGTAAATATGTGAGAATGTAACCGAGTGTACTTTTATCACTTTTTCAGACTCGTAAAGGTTATACGAAAAAGGAACCCCCTGGAGTTCCCTTTAAGCTCTTTTTAAACTCTCTAAACATGAAAAGATTGCCAAGCGATCTTGTTCTTTTCACGCTCGTTAAAGTATTTGAAGAAA
Organism: Picea engelmannii; assembly: GCA_009831015.1. Lineage (NCBI taxonomy): Eukaryota > Viridiplantae > Streptophyta > Pinopsida > Pinales > Pinaceae > Picea > Picea engelmannii. The sequence goes on along the minus strand of ML793490.1, from coordinate 123,127 downwards.
ACATCTGTTGAGTGATAGTTTATCTCTTTTTCAGTCTCATCAAACTATTTTACAAAAAAAGAACTGAGAGAGTTCTCTTTTAGTGTTTTTCAGACTCTATAAACATGAAAAACCCACGAATTTTCTTTATTTGGACTCGTAAAACAAACATCGAAAGGCCTATATGGGATTGAACCACTCCTTCCTAGGGTTCGTTAAACATACTCCAAGGGACTCATCTGAAGGATGAGCTTACATTACAAGCATATGTTATCCTCCTCAAGCTTGCGTAAAAATAAAGAGTTACTCATGAGAAATGGTGAGGGAAAATTTGGGAAAGAAATTTGTCTAAACCTATATTCCATGGAAGAGTGACTTTTTGAACATGAAACCCTTTCACTCGCCTTGTTTCTAGGTTGGAAAATCTGCTCATCTCTTTATCATACTCCTTATAAGATTACCCGTTGGTCTGTGATCCTTGTCATTGAGTCAGTATTTCCAACACAATTGTCATGGCATCAATATGTTCAAAGAGAATTTCAACCCGGAAAGCCTTATGTTGCATCGGCCATTTATGCAGTCCTTAAGCTTTCTATTGCGTCGGCCATCCCTGAGTCAATCCTGAATCACTTGTTACTCTAATCTACTTCAAATCTTGCTACTCGTTTCATGTCATTGATGTGCGATACATTAAGGCCCTCCTGTGATGAGTCTTTTCCTGTCGACTTCAACTCATTATCCAGGAATTAGAATTAGAAACCAATTGGTACCTTGGAACTTGCATGCCTCAATGGCAGGTTTCCTCGCTTTCGACAGTGGATTTTCATTATTGACCTCTGATCAGAAGGTTCCGTTGAGTGTTCGACCTCAACTCATTGACTCACATTCATTAGATTGTACTAGAGTACCTTGGGAATCATTGACATTAATGGTGATTTATCTCGCACTTTTTAATGGTATTCACTAATGACCAGTAATCAAGTGGTTTCTACCATGTTCGATTTCGACACATGTATTCACATGGTTAGATTTGTACTATAGAGTGGTGGAGATGAAGACCCTCGATCTTTTTTGACAGATTCAGGTTGCGTTGGAGTATATTCAGTTTGTACTGTTGCATAGATCCACATTGTACGTCTCGTGGCTATGTTCAAATTTGAGTCTTTAACACATAGATCCACAGTGTATTTTTGGTGGCTATGTTCAGATTTGAGTCATATCGGCATGGATCCACAGTGTATGTTTGGTGGCCATGACCTGTCTTACTTGACATAGATCTTCGCATGTCGACATTTATGCTTTGAGTCATTTGTATTTTGAGTATGGTAACTCCTACCTCAATGATGATATATTATTGTACTATATTTCCTTGTTTGTTGGGAGGTTTCCGACCGACTGTTCCTTGTTCCCTACACACACTCGACAAATTATTCCAGCTATCACTCTATTCTAACTTCATACTTTGGGGGGCTCTCTGTTACACATTATTCTTGTCATCCCTGTGACCATTAATGATGTAAACTTGTCTGTGTTCTTCAGAGGGGTCAGTGTCTTGAGTTCCTGAAGAAAGAAGGGAGAAGAACTTTTCCTGAGAAAAGAAGTTGCATTTTCCTTTATGAAAACCCTATTAAAGATGATTTTTGCATGCTGCACTATGGCTAGGGTGAGAGAATGCCTAATTCTCGCAGGCTGCACCATAGATGGGTTGCGAGAGGTTCACAGATTTCTCTATAAGCAGGGTGTGAGAATTCTCATACGTGGGAAACACAAGCATCTTATCGATGCTTCTAGAAGGAGAAACTTCCATGGTGAGGTGGAATCCGAATGGTTTGAATCTTACTCGCTTTCATGATTTGGTGGAATCGTCCTAACCTCCTCACCTTATCCTCTTCATATTATAAAAGGAGAGGAGCTCTCATGGAGAAAGTTGGCTTGTATGAGATTAGCTTTTGGGATTAGCTTGGATTGGATTGAGCTTTGGAGATTGTTAGCTTAGCTAGATGAGCCATTTTGTCAAGATAGATTGTGAACATTATCAGATCTATGCTCTAAGAATTCTTGGAGTGGAAGTGTGTGGGGAACAAAGGACAGTTGGAAGGGACCTTACGACATCAAGGCCATGGTTGTAATCTCTCTTTCACATTTAATATGATACATTAATATGATTCTTTCCTATAAAGCTTCTCGTGTTTTATTGTATGATTTCTTGATCACATACATAGGTTTATATTGAGTTTATGCTATTACTATCACTTTGGTTGATTGCGTTCTTTTGCAGGTTCATCATTGTATGAGCATTGGAACATACCTAGGATGGCGATGGCGAGAGGAAGCAGCGTTTAAATGGTATGTCACCTATCCATCTTAAGTTAGTAAATTCAATATTTAAAAATTAAGGAAAGCGTCATGTAATGGTGTGTTTTGTTATAGATCTAGGTGGATCTAGGGAGATCAGTTAGTGTCTGCACCTACCGATTTCTCCAATAACAAAATTGGCGACTCCAGTGGGGAACATATTGTTTCCTAGTTATCTAGTTTCTCTTGCTTTGATTGTTTGTTTTCTGGTTTCTGAGTCTGTGGGAGATCCATCCAGACTCTCTACATATGAAAGTTCACTTATACTATTTTGTCCTTTTCCAAATTCTCTTTGATTTCAAGCAGTCTCGCACTGTACTGGTCTACAGCCTACGAAAACCCCTCAGTTTCGCACCCCACTGTGTAATACAGTGCGACATTTTCGCACCCTACCTATGTCCAGCCTGCGAACTCCACTGATTTTCGCACTGCATCCTATAGCTAGGTTGTAAACCCATTTGAATTTTTTGTTTGAAATTAGGCTTTACTATCTTTTGATGCCCAGTTTTTCTTTGATCAGCTGAATTGAATTTTTGGAGCCTATATTGATCTGTTTACAGTCTGCTTGACATTCTTTGAGTTGCTTTTATCCATCTTTGCTTTGTTTGGTTTTGAAGGATTAGTCTTTTGATTTGAGTGTCTTTCAATTCCAAAGCTTGTGTTTTCTTTAGAATTGTTTAGGGAAAGATCATTTTTCTTCTGAATAGTTTGCTTTAAAAGAAAACTTTTAGTTTGGGTTTCTTTGTTTTAAGAAAGTTCATTATTGCTTTTAGTGAAATTTTTGAAACAAAAAGATTTAATTTCTTGCTTTATATTGGATTGGGGGCATCCTTGCA
>ML793490.1:103209-119907 GCA_009831015.1 Picea engelmannii | reverse complement strand
AACTTTTAGTTTGGGTTTCTTTGTTTTAAGAAAGTTCATTATTGCTTTTAGTGAAATTTTTGAAACAAAAAGATTTAATTTCTTGCTTTATATTGGATTGGGGGCATCCTTGCATTTGAAGTAGCAGAATTGCATGATTCTTGTCATTTTTTTATCTTAAATTATGAAAAAATTTCCCCTTGATGGCCGGGGGGGGCCATGAATCGTGCATTGGTGTACAGTCGTTTTTGCTCATTTCTTGAGTGTTTGCACCCAATTCGTCACTTGGTGAGCAAATAAAGGGTGCTTACATGCCCAGTTGGGTCTTGCTAAGCATGACAGCTATAGAGGAAAGGGTTAGGAAAAGAACAACAGAACTATAAATAAGAATTAAATTAAAACAAACTAAAACTATGAGCATATGGATAAGAAAATAAAAAGACAACAAGACCAATATAACCAATGTTTTTAGGCTGATCAATTGATGAAATCAAAGCACAATGAAGGAAGGGGACTATGAGTCCCTTCTTTCTCCAATGGAAGGCTCTTATGCCCTCACAAATTTGCTCTCCTTACAATAAGAAAATGAGAATGATGGTGAAAGAACTCCAAGCACATTCACTCAATGGAGAGGTGAATGGCTCTATGAAATGGTGCCAATGTGTTATTGTCAAGGAGTGAGTCCTTAAAACAATCTAAGCAGCATAACATTACATGAAATTCCTTGAGAAAATGAGGTTTCCTCATGGCTTTTTATAGCATAGCATTGGGTGATTATGTAACTCCTTTGAGGTGTGAAAAGGGGCTATTTAGGGCTTAATTAGGTCTTTCACTTGCCTACCATGCGGATTCAGCTCAGATTTGGGAGACAAATCGACTTGGTAGCTGATCCATTAGTGGTTGGGAGGCCGACCAATTCCATAAATGCGCCATTTATAAGGTGCGCGGGTTTTTGCACCAATAGTCGTGCGTCGTGCGCGCATGCGCGCCTTGTACGTTTATGTTACGCACATATGCGCGCACACCCAGCTTCTATAAAGCGCCCTTCAATTTTTGGTTACTTTGTATAGTTTTTTACCCTTTTGCAATGCTGTGAAATTAATTCAGTGCCATGAATGACTTCATTCCTGTTTGACGATGTTGAGTTCTTGTCGCCATGTGCGGACGAAATTTCAGTGACAACATTGAGAATATTGATATTGATGAGTTTTAAGATTTTGGGACATTGTGCATCTAGGAATGATAAAAAAATTCTCCTTCTCGTAGCATAGCTTTCATCGAAATGAAAAGATTGCATCTTCATCTTTTTGCATAACTTCCGAGTCGGTCAAAACACCATATTGTCTACGCCATTTTCCTTTTGAGTAACAATAGCCATAAAATAAAGCGCTTTTAAATTGATTAGACATATTTATCTTTTCCGGTAGCAAACCTACATTAGATTAGTCGTGGGGCTTTGGAATAGGTGTGAAAGATAACTTTCAAATGCTGCAAACAAACATAGTATCTTGTGATAGGGAGAGTTAAATCAACTTACTACATTTTGTCCTGGGAAGCCCTTCTAACACAAGGGTCAATCACGAGGTCGCACTGAGACTGGCAGAGTTACTCACCCTGCCTTGTTGGTCTTAGTGTAGAGATTACGTGTATTATGGGGGTCGCTTGAGAGGTATACCCATAATGATGAGTAGAATATTTTCAAGTTGATTTTAGGCTAGATACCCTACTCTTGCATGTGGATCGGACTGTCGACTGTTTCCCCAGGCATCGATGTAGTGATTAGTAACCTTAGTGGCCTATATCTTTAGGGTCTCTACACAAAGTGACTGTGGAGGGGAAAGTCTTCACGGTACCTGGAATCGACATTGGCCAAACTCACTCGGGCTCCTTGGAGGGTATACCCATGATTATGTGTGGGATATTAAACCAGGGTCTAAGTTCGTTAAGCAGGTCGTCAACGTAACTTTTCCACCCGCTCTATCTCATCCCCTTCTTACATTTTTCTCGCGACATTGGATTTCATCACCAACTAGTGTGCTCATTGTGAGAAGGTTTTGTTTGCATGCTTTCTTACTAGATTTTTAGTGTGTGTTGTTTGTTCTCCCTAGTGGACTCTAGATTGGATTTTTGTTTTTAATGGCGTCAGTTCCCAAAATGACCAATGAAGGAACCTCTGCTCTAGGGGAACCTTTTGTTTTTACTTCTTACGGAAACATTGGTCCTCCTCACATCGCTACTTTGAGCCTTCCAGGTCTCACAATTGGATTATTGGTATGGTTGTTTTCCACTCAGGTAATCCCGAATGCAGTAAGTTCTTCGGTCGTAAGCACTTCCCCCCAAGAGCATCAACCTCATGTTGATCATTCACCTTCTTCACCAGTAAGGTCTTCTTCACCTTCTTCGCTTGCATGGTCGCCTTCCATTTCATCTTCTTCATTGGGTGAAAGTTCTGAAGCTAGTAACCCGGTGAATAAGAAGAAGAAGAAAAGAAAGATTAAGAAGAAGAAAGATAAACAAGGGTCAAAACCCCCAACCACTGTCAAACATGTTGGAAAACAAGCAGTTATTGTTAATCGTGTTGGGAGTGTTGATGATGTCAAGATCACCCAAACAACTCGTAAGCCCAAGTACCCTTGCAAACTTTGTAAGGGTAGCCATCTTCTTAAGGATTGCCTTGGTCTATCCAAGGTTATAGAAGTATGGTCTATGCACCCTTGCCAACCCATATCATCAGCCTCTAAACAACATCTTGATGATCTCCCGTCAACTAGTCATGAAACAGTTGGGAAGAAGAAAAGTAGAGCCAAGTTCCCGCGTATGTTATGCAAAGGGTGTCATCTAACTCATCTTTTCCCTCATATGGAAGAAGCCTCGAAATTCCTGGAAGACATGATTGTTTCACAACCCCAACTTCCAGCTGCTTGTTGCAAGCTTTCTCTCAACCCCCGTGTAGTTGACGAATTGATCAATTTGGTTCCCCCGTCGGTCAGTCTGAATGATCATGTCATCAATCTGGCCACGTCCTTAATTGAACCAGTTGACAAAATGGTCGATCTGATCCCATCTTCGATTGATCCCACTCTCCCTTTAGAGAGTGTTAACAAAGTGGTTGATCCGATCCCATCCTCAGTCAATCCCACTCTCTCGTTAAAGAGTGAAACCCAAGCAGTCGATCTGTTTCCACCTTTCGACCCCATTCTCCCCTTGAATAATGAAACCAAAGTGGTCGATTTGATCTCACCATCACTCCATCCTACTCTCCTGCTCAAGAGTAAACCCGATATTACCCATGTTTTTCTCGTTGATACAGACTCTACCATGCCGGGGGGTATTCCTCCTTCTCCCGTGGAACCCCCTCCAATTAATGAATCCATCCTATTTGATTGGGGTGTGCTAACTGGACCTCGTCTTCCCTCTCACATTCCTTTCTAGATTACAGTACAGGTTTGTGGTCAAGACATTCTTCAGACACCGATAGATGAAGGTCCGTATGTTAGTATTTTGTCCTCTTTTGCTTGGCAAGCTTTGGGTTTTCCTCAGCTTGTGTCAGTTATGCAGAATATGTTAGCTTTTAACAGAAGAACTAATCAACCTTTAGGGACCCTTCCTCAATTTCCTGTAACTTTGGAAGGGAAAATTGTCTTTATTGACGTCATGGTAGTCCAAGACCCCTTGGATTTCGCTCTACTCCTTGGGCGAGATTATGTCTATTCCATGAAAGTTATTGTGTCTACTCTTTTTCGTGTGATATCTTTCCCTTAGGATGGATGAATTGTGACTATTGATCAACTTTCATTCATCAGCCCTGACTGGATTACCTCCCTAAACGATTTGTATATGCAGATGGTATCGCCCCCACCACAGGGCAATTATGTGGTGTTGTCGCCCATGGATTCAAATTCTGATGACTTAGATCGAGTAGTTGACATGGTGATCTCTTCGATAAGGTTGTTAGAGTCTAATCTCTTTACACCTGTCGTGACCCTCGACATGGTGTCCTTCCACAGTGTGTTTCTCCCTTCCATTGAAGACTTCTTGGAAGCCATGAACAAGTTTTGTCTATTGACATGGTGTCATTCCAGAGCATTGTCCTCCTGGAATCCATGATCAAAAAGATACTACAAGGATTGTTTTTTTCTTCTCTGTGGAAAACTCATTAAAAAATGAAACAGAGGTTACGAGCATAGTTCTTTTTTCTGTGTCAACCTCGTTAAAAAAAATGAAATAGTTTTCCCCCTCTCTATTTGAGTCAAGTCCTTCGTCTAGTATTTGAAGCTCCATTTCATTCTCCTTTGCAGTTGGATGAAACTAAGCTTGGAGGTCATTTGCCTCAACCTCTGGACTTCATGCTGAACTTGAGCCGCTAGCCTCTTAAGTTGGGGGCTAAGTACCAACCATGTGAATTTGTGGATAATGAGTTGGGAAGTTCAAATATAGTTTTTACTTTGGTTCAAGCTTGTGTAAAAATGAAACCACCTACCTCAAGCATAGTTTCCTCTAGTTCAAGCTTGTGTAAAAATGAAACCAGGTTCAAGCATAGTTTTGTTTAGTTTTTAATCTTGTTTAAAAATAAAATTTATCCTAAGCATAGTTTTGTTCTGTTTCAAAGATTGTGTAAAAATAAAAACGATCTCGAGCTTAGTCTTTTTTCTTTCTCATGCTCATAAATACATGCGAATAAGTTACTGAGATTGGTCTTTTTTCTTTCTCATTCTCATAAATACGTGAGAATGTAACCGAGTGTACTTTTATCACTTTTTCAGACTCGTAAAGGTTATATGAAAAAGGAACCCCCTGGAGTTCCCTTTAAGCTCTTTTTAGACTCTCTAAACATGAAAAGATTTCCGAGTGATCTTGTTCTTTTCACGCTCGTTAAAGTATTTGAAGAAAACGTCTGTTGAGCGATAGTTTATCTATTTTTCGGTCTCATCAGACTATTTTACTAAAAAGGAACTGAGAGAGTTCTCTTTAAGTGTTTTTCAGACTCTATAAACATGAAAACCCCTGAGTTTTCTTTCTTTAGACTCGTAAAACAAACATTGAAATGCCTATATGGGACCGAACCACTCCTTCCTAGGGTTCGTTAAACATACTCCGAGGGACTCGTCCGAAGGATGAGATTACATTACAAGCATATGTCATCCTCCTCAAGCTTGTGTAAAAATAAAGAGGTACTCGCCAGAAATGGTGGGGGGGGGAATTTGGGAAAGAAATGTGTCTAAACCTGTATTCCATGGAAGAGTCGCTTTTTGAACATGACACCCTTTCACTCGCCTTGTGGCTAGGTTGGAAAATCTGCTCGTCTCTTGATCATACTCCTTATAAGATTATCCGTTGGTCTGTGATCCATGTTGTTGAGTCAGTATTTCCAAGGCAATTGTCGTGTCGTCAATATGTTCAAAGAGAGGTTCAACCCAGAAAGCCTTATGTTGTGTTGGCCATTTATGCAGTCCTTAAGCATTCTATTGCATCGACCATCCTTGAGTCATTCCTGAATCACTTGTTACTCTGATCTACTTCAAATCTTGTTACCCATTTCATGTCATTGATGTGGGAAACATTAAGGCCCTCCTGTGACGAGTCTTTTCCTGTCGACTTCAACTCATTATCAAGGAATTAGAGTTAGAAACCAATTAGTAACTTGGAACTTGCATGCCTCAATGGCATTTTTCCTCGCTTTCGACAGTGGGTTTTCATTATTGACCTCTGATCGGAAGGTTCCGCCGAGTGTTCGACCTCAACTCATTGATTCACATTCGTTGGATTGTACTAGAGTACCATGGGAGTCATTGACATTAATGGTGATTTATCTCATACTTGTTAATGGAATTCACTAACAACCGGTAATTAAGAGGTTTCTACCATGTTTGACTTCGACACATGTATTCGCATGGTTAGATTCGTACTATAGAGTGGTGGAGATGAAGACCATGGATCTTTTCTGATAGATTCAAGTTGCATTGGAGTATATTCAGTTTGTATTGTTGCATATATTCAAATTGTATGTCTCGTGGATATGTTCAAATTTGAGTCTTTAACACATAGATCCACCATGTATTTTTGGTGGCTATGTTCCGATTTGAGTCATATCGGCATGGATCCACAGTGTATGTTTGGTGGCCATGACCTATCTTACTTGACATGGATCTTCTCATGTCGACATTTATTATTTGATTCATTTGTATTCTGAGTATGGGAATTCCTACCTCAGTGATGATATATTATTGTACTGTATTTCCTTGTATGTTGGCAGGTTTCTGACAGATTGTTCCTTGTTCCCTACACACACTCGACACAGTATTTCATCTATCACTCTGTTCTAACTTCATACTTTGGGGAGCTCTATGTTACACATTATTTTCATCATCCCTGCGACCATTAATGATGTAAACATGTTTGTAGTCTTCAGAGGGGTCAGTGGCCTGAGTTCTTGAAGAAAGAAGGGAGAAGAACTTTTCCTGAGAAAATAAGTTGCATTTTCCTTTATGAAAACCCTATTAAAGATGATTTATGCATGTTGCACTATGGCTAGGGTGCGAGAATTCCTAATTCTCCCAGGATGCACCATAGCTGGGTTGCGAGAGGTTCGCATAATTCTCTATAAGAAGGGTGCGAGAATGCTCATACGTGGGAAAAACGAGCATCTTCTCGATGCTTCTAGAAGGAGAAAATTCCATGGTGAGGTGGCATCTAAACGGTTTGGATCTTACTCGCTTTCATGATTTGGTGGGATCATCCTAACCTCCTCACCTTATCCTCTTCATCTTATAAAAGGAGAGGATCTCTCATGGAGAAAGTTGGCTTGGATGAGATTAGCTTTTGGGATTAGGTTGGATTGGATTAGCTTGGATTGGATTGATCTTTGGAGATTGTTAGCTTGGCTGGATGAGCCATTTTGTCAAGATAGATTGTGAACATTATCAGATCTATGCTCTCAGAATTCTTGGACTAGAAGTGTGTGGGGAACAAAGGACAGTTGGAAGGGACCTTACGACATCAAGGCCATGGTTGTAATCTCTCTTTCACAATTAATATGATACAGTAATATGATTATTTCCTATAAAGCTTGTTGTGTTTTATTGTATGATTCATTGATCACATACATAGGTTTATATTGAATTTATGATATTACTATCACTTTGGTTGGTTGCGTTCTTTTGCAGGGTCATCATTGTATGAGCGTTGGAACAGAGATAGTATGGTGATGGAAAGAGGAAGCGGCGTTTAAACGGTATGTCTCCTATCCCTCTTTAGTTAGTAAATTCAATATTTAAAACTTAAGGAAAGCGTCATGTTCTGGTTTTTCTTGTTCTAGATCTAGGTGGATTGAGGGAGATCAGTTAGTGTTCACACCTACCGATTTATCCAATAACAAAATTGGGGACTCCACTGGGGAACATATTGTTTCCTAGTTAGTCTAGCTTCCCTTGCTTTGATTGCTTGTTTTCTGGTTTCTAATTTTGTGGGAGATCCATACAGACTCTTTGGATCTGAAAGTTCACTTATACTCTTATGTCCTTTTCCAAATTCTCTTTGATTTCAAGCAGTCTCGCACTGTACTGGTCTACAGCCTATGAAAACCCCTCAGTTTCTCACCCTATTGTGTAATCCAGTGCGACATGTTCACACCCTACTTGTGTCCAGCCTGCGAACTCCACTGATTTTCGCATTGCACCCTATAGCTAGGTTGCAAAGCCATTTGAAATTTTTGTTTGGAATTATGCTTTCCTATCTTTTGATGCCCAGTTTTTCTTTGATCAGCTGGATTAAACTTTTGGAGACTATATTGATTTGTTTACAGTCTGCTTGACATTCTTTGAGTTGCTTTTAGTCATCTTTGCTTTGTTTGGTTTTGAAGGATTAGTCTCTTGCTTTGAGTGTCTTTCAATTCCAAAGCCTGTGTTTTCTTTAGAATTGTTTAGGGAAAGATCAGATTTCTTTTGAATAGTTATTGTTAATCGTGTTGGGAGTGTTGATGATGTTAAGATCACCCAAACAACTCGTAAGCCCAAGTACCCTTGCAGACTTTGTAAGGGTAGCCATCTTCTTAAGGATTGACCTGGTCTATCCAATGTTATAGAAGTATGGTCTACTCACCCTCACCAACCCATATTGTCAGCCTCTGAACAACATGTTGATGATCTCCCATCAACTATTCATGATACAGTTGGGAAGAAGAAAAGTAGAGCCAAGTTCTCGTGTATGTTATGCAAAGGTCGTCATCTAACTCATCTTTGCCCTCATATGGAAGAAGCCTCGAAATTCCTGGAATACATCATTGTTTCACAACCCCAACTTCCAGCTGCTTATCGCAAGCTTCCTCTCAACCCCCCTATAGTTGACGAAGTGATCAATCTAGTTCCCCCGTCGGTCAGTCTGATTGATCATTTCATCAATATGGCCACGTCCTTAATTGAACTAGTTGACAAAGTGGTTGATCCGATCCCATCTTCGGTCGATCCCACTCTCCCTTTAGAGAGTGTTAACAAAGTGGTTGATCTGATCCCATCCTCGGTCGATCCCACTCTCTCGTTAAAGAGTGAAACCCAAGCAGTGGATCCATTTCCACCCGTTGACCCCATTCTCCCCTTGGAGAATGAAACCCAAGTGGTCAATTTGATCTCACCATCGGTTGATCCTACTCTCTCGCTCAAGAGTAAACCCAATATTTCCCACATTTTTCACGTTGATACAGACAATACCATGCCGAGGGGTATTCCTCCTTCTCCCATGGAACCCCCTCCAAGTAATGAAGCCATCCATTTTGATTGGGGTGTGCTAATTGGACCTTGTCTTCCCTCTCACATTCCCTTGCAGATTACAGTACAGGTTACTGGTCGAGACGTTCCTCAGACACTGATAGATGAAGGTGCATTTGTTAGTGATTTGTTCTCTTTCGCTTGGAAAGCTTTGGGTTTTCCTCAACTTGTGTCAGTTACACAAAATTTGTTAGCTTTTAACAGAAGAACTAGTCAACCTTTAGGGACCCTTCCTCAGCTTCCTGTAACTTTGGGAGGGAAAATTGTCTTTATTGACATCATGGTAGTCCAAGACCCCTTGGATTTCGCTCTACTCCTTGGGCAAGATTATGTCTATGCCATGAAAGATATTATGTCTACTCTTTTCATGTTATATATTTCCCTCACGGTGGACGAGTTGTGACCGTTGATCAACTTTCATTCATCAACCCTCACTGGATTACCTCCCTAAATGGTTTGTATATGCAGATGGTATCGCCTCCACCACATGTCAATTATATGGCGTTGTCGCCCATGGCTTCAACTTTTGATGACTTAGATCCAGTAGTTAACATGGTGATCTCTTAGATAGGGTTGTTAGAGTTTGATCTCTTTACTCTTGTCACGACCCTCGACATGGTGTCCTTCCAAAGTGTGTTTCTTCCTTCCAGTGAATACCTCTTGGAAGCGATGACCGAGTTTTTTCCCTTGACATGGTGTCATTCCGGAGCATTGTCCTCTTGGAATCCATGATCAAGAATATACTACGAGGATTGTTTTTTTCATCTCTGTGGCAACCTCATTAAAAAATGAAACAGAGGTTACAAGCATAGTTCTTTTTTCTGTGTCAAGCTCGTTAAAAAAAATGAAATAGTTTTCCCCCTCTCTATTTGAGTCAAGTCCTTCATCTAGTATTTGAAGCTCCATTTCATTCTCCTTTGTATTTGGATGAAACTAAGCTTGGGGGGAATTTGCCTTAGCCTATGGACTTCATGTTGAAGTTGAGTTGTTAGTTTCTTAAGCTGGGGGCTAAGTACCAACCATGCGAATTCATGGATAATGAGTTGGGAAGTTCAAGCATAGTTTTTATTTTGGTTCAAGCTTGTGTAAAAATGAAACCACCTACCTCAAGCATAGTTTCCTCTGGTTTAAGAATAGTTTTGTTTAGTTTTTAATCTTCTGTAAAAATAAAATTTGACCCAAGCATAGTTTTGTTTTGTTTTAAAGATTGCGTAAAAATAAAAACAATCCCAAGATTAGTCTTTGTTCTTTCTCATGCTCGTAAATACATGAGAATAAGTTACCAAGATTGGTCTTTGTTCTTTCTCATGCTCGTAAATGTGTGAGAATGTAACCAAGTGTACTTTTATCACTTTTTAGGACTCGTAAAGGTTATACAAAAAAGGAACCCCCTAGAGTTCCCTTTAATCTCTTTTTAGATTCCCTAAACATGAAAAGATTTCCAAGCAATCTTGTTCTTTTCACGCTCGTTAAATTATTTGAAGAAAATGTCTATTGAGCGATATTTTATCTCTTTTTTGTTCTCATCAGACTATTTTACGAAAAGGGAACTGCGAGAGTTCTCTTTAAGTGTTTTCCAGACTCTATAAACATGAAAAATCCTCGAGTTTTCTTTCTTTGGACTCATAAAACAAACATCGAAAGGCCTATATGGGACCAAACCACTCCTTCATAGGGTTCGTTAAACATACTCTGAGGGACTCATCTGAAGGATGAGATTACATTACAAGAATATGTTATCCTCCTCAAGCTTACATAAAAATAAAGAGGTACTCGTCAGAAATGGTGGGGGAAAATTTGGAAAAGAAATGTGTCTAAACTTGTATTCCATGGAAGAGTCACTTTTTTAACATGACACCCTTTCACTCACCTTTTGTCTCGGTTGGAAAATTCGCTTGTCTCTTGATCATACTCCTTATAATATTACCCATTGGTCTGTGATCCCTGTTGTTGAGTCAGTATTTCCAAGACAATTGTCGTGTCGTCAATATGTTCAAAGAGAAGTTCAACCCGGAAAGCCTTCTGTTGCGTCGTCCATTTATTCAATCCTTAAGTCTTCTATTGCGTCAGCCATCCCTGAGTCAGTCCTGAATCACTTGTTACTCTAATCTACTTCAAATCTTGTTACTCGTTTCATGTCATTGATGTGGGATACATTAAGGCCCTCCTGTGACGAGTCTTTTCCTGTCGACTTCAATTCATTATCCAAGAATTAGACTTAGAAACCAATTGGTACCTTGGAACTTGCATGCCTCAATGGAAGGTTTCCTCGCTTTCGACAATGGGTTTTTATTATTGACCTCTGATCGGAAGGTTCCCCCAAGTGTTCGACCTCAACTCATTGATTCACATTCGTTGGATTGTACTAGAGTACCTTGGGAGTCATTGACATTAATGGTGATTTCTCTCGCACTTGTTAATGGTATTCACTAATGAACGGTAATCAAGTGGTTTCTACCATGTTCGACTTCGACACATGTATTTGCATGGTTAGATTCATACTATAGAGTGGTGGAGATGAAGACCCTGGATCTTTTCTGACAGATTCAGGTTGCGTTGGAGTATATTCAATTTGTACTGTTGCATAGATCCACATTGTATGTCTCGTGGCTATGTTTAAATTTGAGTCTTTAACACATAGATCCACGGTGTATTTTTGGTGGCTATGTTTAAATTTGAGTCATATCGACATGGATCCACAGTGTATGTTTGGTGGCCATGACCTTTCTTACTTGACATGGATCTTCGCATGTCGACATTTATGCTTTGAGTCATTTGTATTCTGAGTATGGGAATGCCTACCTCAGTGATGATATATTAGTGTACTATATTTCCTTGTTTGTTGGTAGGTTTCCGACCAATTGTTCCTTGTTCCCTACACACACTTGACAAAGTATTTCAGCTATCACTCTGTTCTAACTTTATACTTTGGGGGGCTCTCTGTTACACATTATTTTCGTCATCCCTGTGATCGTTAATGATGTAAACTTGTCTGTAGTCTTAAGAGGGGTCAGTGGCCTGAGTTCCTAAAGAAAGAAGGGAGAAGAACTTTTCCTGAGAAAAGAAGTTGCATTTTCCTTTATGAAAACCCTATTAAAGATGATTTTCGCATGTTGCACTATGGTTAGGGTGCAAGAATGCCTAATTCTCATAGGTTACACCATAGTTGGGTTGCGAGAGGTTCGCAGATTGCTCTATAAGAAAGATGTGAGAATGCTCATACGTGGGAAAAATGAGCATCTTCTCGATGGTTCTAGAAGGAGAAACTTCCATGGTGAGGTGGAATCCGAATGGTTTGGATTTTACTCACTTTCATGATTTGGTGGGATCATCCTAACCTCCTCACCTTATCCTCTTCATCTTATAAAAGGAGAGGAGATCTCATGGAGAAAGTTGGCTTGGATGAGATTAGCTTTTGGGATTAGCTTGGATTGGATTGAGCTTTGGAGATTGTTAGCTTGGCTAGATGAGCCATTTTGTCAAGATAGATTGTGAACATTATCAGATCTATGCTCTCAGAATTTTTGGAGTGGAAGTGTGTGGGGAACAAAGAACAGTTGGAAGGGACCTTACGACATCAAGGCCATGGTTGTAATCTCTCTTTTACATTTAATATGATACAATTATATGATTCTTTCCTATAAAGCTTGTTTTGTTTTATTGTATGATTCCTTGATCACATACATAGGTTTATATTGAGTTTATGCTATTACTATCACTTTGGTTGGTTGCATTCTTTTACAGGTTCATCATTGTATGAGCGTTGGAACGGAGCTAGGATAGCGATGGTGAGAGGAAGCGGCGTTTAAATGATATGTCACCTATCCCTCTTTAGTTAGTAAATTCAATATTTAAAATTTAAGGAAAGTCTCATGTTCTGGTGTGTTTTGTTCTAGATCTAAGTGGATCTAGGGAGATCAGATAGTGTTCGCACCTACAGGGATGACCCCTGTGAAGACTATCAGGACTCCAAAGAGGTTGCATGGACTAGAAGCGAGTGGAAGAAGCATGCAGGACTGGAAGTCAACAAAGTGAGTGGAGTATACCTAAAAGCGCAAGAGTGTCAAAACAAAGGAGGAAATAAAAAAGAAGCAGTGATGACACATGGAAGGTTTTTGTTATTGATTTTTATTCATTCAGTTGGTTCGCTATGAGTTATCTCGGTCGAGAAATGAGTCTGGCTATGTTTGTAAGAGTTCAGTTGTGAGTCTAATTTTGTATGTAGAGGGAAAGGGTTTTGTAAGAATTTTCTAATAGATTCAACTTAGTAATACATGTAGAGTCTTGGAGAAAGCACATGGAACCTTGTAATGGAGTAGAAATATAATGTGTGAGAGTGTAGGGTGTTGATTCTGATGAATTATGAGCCTCTTCATCCATATATATTATTGTTCGAATGGAAATAATACAATCTATGATTATTCTTGTCATTTACAATGTTGATTATGTGTTCAATGAATGTATATGTTAATGTTGCATGTTGTTAATCTTTAATTATATTGCAATGGAATGTATAAATGCCATCCCTAGTGGATTTTCAGTGCAATTTAACCCTTCATCATCGACACAATATTAGATGGTCTCTTTGATTCTCATGGCATCTCAGGTGATACCTTCTTCAGTATTTGATTGAGGATTGATATGACGATGTGTAAGGTACCCATCCACCCACAGGTCGGGTACTCTACCTCCAAAACTCACTTCTAAACTGATTTTGAATTTTGATAGCAATTAATTAATAAAGAAGCATGAAAGAAACATGATAACAGCACATGAAATAATAAAGATTCATGTTGCAGTATAAAAGAATTTTTAAACATTTCATGCATAGAAATAACCAGCAATCATGCATATTATAAAATATGCATCTCATAGATATTAATTAATACACAGTGAAAATAAATATACAGCATAAAAACACATGACAGAGAGCACTTAGCTCTAACAAAATGGTTCAGTAACTGGTTGCAGACCAAGGACATCATGTCCAACCATAGACACTATTAAACTATTCCAAGTCTCAACAACATGTCACCCTCGAGCCAAGGCTATGAATCCACAAGGACGGTTTTAGGGTGTCACTCAGCTTCCCAAACCAGTCAGCACTCAAGCTCTCATAGATTCATCAACACGCATCAATCCAAATTACACTAGCTCTCTTCTCTCCAGCCTGCAAAAACCAAAGGAATGGACCCCCTTATCTTCCATGCAATCCATCGGACTGTCCACCTCCTTCCATGGCTCTAGTGCATATGTTCAAGAATCTCCATGTTGGGTCTCTCAGGACTCACAACTATGAATAAAATTTAGTATATGTCAATGTATCTCAAGAATGCAATCATTAATTCATGGTTGGAATACACCAGCAGTCACTACAGCCAACCAACGATGGCTTCTCTCCCAGCAATCTTTTTTTCCTTTCTCAACCAAGACCAAGGATGAATGAGCACAATGAGTGAAAGTGTGTATGGAGAAGAACCCCAAACAACCCACAAGATGGGTTTATATATTTACTTGGGAATCAAAAACCACATGGTCTTCCCCTAAGAAGCTCATGTAACCCCTTCTCTAAATTAAAAAAATTATGGGCGAATAAAATATGATAAAATGACTTATCCCCTTAAGCCCCTTCTCTCATGGAATCATATCCCCCTATAACTCTTGTCCTTGTTTGTCTAGTAGCCAATGATGCATTTTATTATTAAGAATGATCAAAACATTATATTTCCTCGAAACATTGGCCTCTTTAATTTTTTGGCACTCTGGTCTTTCATCAAATAAAAAAAATACATTATTTAATATGGGGAATAAAAATTGGGGTATTACATTCCCCTCCCCCTTATTTTGGCACTGTCCTCAGTGCATATGCAAAACAAAAATCACCATTTCAAAATTTATTCAAAAAATTGTGGGTACGTTGCATGCATGGCATCTTCATAGTCCCAAGTAGCATCTTCAATACTGTAGCAAGTCCATTGGACTTTTACCAACTCTATAACTCGTTCTGGAGCATTTTGACTTTTCTATCTAATATGCGCACTAGCTGGACCTGGAAGTCTCCCTCTAGCTCTACCTTAATTGAATGTCAATCAATAAAATGGTTAGGATCATGTACATATTTTTTCAGAAAAGAGGCATGAAATACATTAAACACATTCATGGAAGCAGGAAATGCAAGCGTGTTTGCAACTGGCCCTATTATATTCAGGATCTCAAATGGACCACATAATCCAGTTGTTAGCTTTGTACAGCTACCCAACTTCAATAAGCTCTTCTTGGGATTCACTTCTAAGAAAACATGCTCCCCCACTTTAAATTCTCTAGTTGTTATGTTCATATCTGCATAACTTTTCTATCTATCTTGAGCTGCTTTTAAATTCTGCTTAATTCTAACCATCTGGTCTTCCATATCCTTGAGCAATTCTTGCTCAAGTACCACTTTGTCTACTGGGTTTTCCCAACTCACTGGAGTGTTTCATTTCCTACCATACAAAGATTCAAATGGGATCATATTAAATGAAGCTTGATACACATTATTATAGGCAAACTCAACCAAATGCAAGTAATATTCCCACTTAGATGGTTTATCCATCACATACATTCTCAACATGTCTTCAATTACTTGTTTGACTCTTTTTGTTTGTCCATCTGACTATGGATGGTATGTTGTGCTAAAATTCATATTTGTACAAAATCCTTTAAATAAACCCTTCTAGAAATTTGAAGTAAACTTTGTGTCTATGTCTGAAACAATTGCCTTAGGTATCCCATGCAACCTAGTAATTTCTCTCATGTAAATTTCTGCAATATTAGTTGTTGTATGAGTCATTTTCACAAGAACAAAATGAGCATAATCTGTCGATTTATCCACAACTACCATTATGGAATCATGTTTCCTTGTTGTCCTGGGAAATTTAGTTACAAAATCAATGATTACCACTTCCCATTTCTTCTCTAGAATTGGCAATGGATGAAGAAAACCCGTTGGGTGTCTATGCTCATATTTTAGTCTCTGACATTCCATAACTCTGACAATGTAATCAGCAACATCCTTTTTCATTCCAGACCAAAAGAATTGGATTCTTACTGCTTCAATTGTTTTCTGGTAGCCGAGATGTCCGACATATTGAACATTATGCATTTATTTTAACACCAAATCCCTAATTTCTTTGGAACTAGGAACATAAATTATATTCTTATAAATAAGTAATCCATATTCCTTAATCTCATACTCTTTAATTTTTCGTTGTACAGTTTCTTTATGTAAACTTTATTTTCCCTGTATGTAATGTTGATATGTAACAACAACATCTAAAATTGTGTTCTTTAAATCTGAATGATGCATACTAACAGTTGTAGCATGCATGCGATGTACTCTTTTGTTGAGTGCATCAACAACTTTATTTAATTTTCCCTTGATATGCTTGATGTCAATGTCATACTCACTTAAAAAATTTCAGCCATCTTGTTTTCCTAGCATTCAAAGTTGGTTGTTCAAAAAGATATTCCAGACCACTATGGTATGTCCTTAATTCAATTTTTTTT
The DNA here is from genome assembly GCA_009831015.1 of Picea engelmannii. Taxonomy (NCBI): domain Eukaryota; kingdom Viridiplantae; phylum Streptophyta; class Pinopsida; order Pinales; family Pinaceae; genus Picea; species Picea engelmannii. The sequence goes on along the minus strand of ML793490.1, from coordinate 103,624 downwards.
TCCCGTGAGATAATGCCTCCACATATTCAATGCATGAACTATGGAAGCAAGCTCCAAATCATGTGTGGCATAATTCCTCTCATGTTCTTTGAATTTTATAGACTCATAAACAATGACATGTCCATTTTGAGTGAGGAATCCACCAATTCCTTCCTTGCATGCATCTATACATACCACAAAATTCTTATCTGGGTCAGCAATCTTTAAAATAGGTGCACTAGTAAGCAATTCTTTGAATAAATTAAAGTTTTATTCACACTCAGTAGTCCATTCAAATTTAATTCCCTTCTTTTGCAAAGAAGTGATGGGATGAGAAATCTTAGAGAACCCTGCTATAAACCTCTTGTAGTATCTGTCTAATCCCATAAAATATATGATTTCTGAAACATTCCTGGGTGTTTTCCATCCTCTAATG
>ML793490.1:72986-90870 GCA_009831015.1 Picea engelmannii | reverse complement strand
TACTCATATTCTAAGGGATATGTAAGGACGATGCAGAGTAGAATTGGTTTACGTGTGAAGCTATATGGTATGTGAAGAGGATCACAAATGAATCATAAAATATTGCACATCTGGAGACCACTTTCAGGGACAGATCCCTAATGTGGTACATGAAGTAAAATTCCATTATGTCAGAGGGACAGACGAGGTCCCTGAAATAAATTAAGAGAGATTTTCTTAAGAAGTTTCATTATCCTAAGTCAAATAATCAATGCATTAAGGATGTTAAGGAGATCAAGTAGAAACTGGGAGAGACCTATGGGATTATGACCAACGGTTCCATTTCTTGTTGGATATTCTAAGGTTTCAGATTGAGGATATGCATCACATAGAATGTTTCATTATGGGGATGCTTCACCATATTTGAGTTTCTCTCACCCAACAAAATTTGATTACTTAGGAAGAGGTGGTGGAGATTGTGATACGCCTAGAGGCTACACCCGAAGGAGGTGAAACATATGTGGGTTTGGCGCAGGTGCAATCCCAACTTTCCAACTTCACGATGCAATTGCAATATATGACAAAGGAAAAGGTGGTGCACAAGGACGTATGATGTACCACGTGTCGATTGGAAGGTCATCGCATAGATGAATGTCCTACATTTGGAAATTATTTGGCGATAGGTGTGTCGAATCCATTTTTGACAGGGCCTCAGACAGAATGATGCAATATTTGTAAACAATGGGGACATATACCATCCCATTTCCCAACACTAGAGAAATATTAGAAGAATCACCATACTTTGTTATGTTAATTCTGCAAATCCAGGGGGTAGGATGTGAACAATTGTCGGTCACTCTCATTGATGTAAGACCACAACCATGATGTCTTTCAAGTTCAGGAAGAGAAGAAGGGTGGTGATTGTGGAAGCACTGCGATAGGTGGATATCAAGGAGGTTCCAAGGGTGGGTATGGACAAGGTCATGGACAAGGTTATGGAGGAGGTGGAGGAAGACCCCCCACTTGTTTTAATTGTGGTGAGATAGGCCATGTATCAAGATTTTGTACCAAACTGCACACTCTCTATGGGTATTGTTATAGTATTGAGCATGTCACAGAGGATTTCCTTGACTTATTGAAGAAGTGGGAAGAGAATAAGGCACACTTCAACATGGTGAATGCAGAGTCGTGAAGGAATAAAATGAAGGATGAGGAACTTGACGTAAGATGATAACTCGAGGTGGATAAAAGAATGGAATGGACCTTGAGCATGGAGAAAGATCAGGCCAAAGAATGATTGGGAAGATTAGAAAGGAAGCACAACCTCCTCCTAAGTTTGATGTTGCACACCAAAATAAGTTTATGTGTGACATGCAGAGGGCCCTAAAGGAAGAAAGAGCACAATAGTTGCAGTGTGTGACACAAAGGTCGCTAGAAGAAGCTTGGGTCCATGAGGAGGTACAACGTGTGACACAGAGGTCATTGGAGGAAGCCCAAGCCCATGAATAATTGTAGTGTACCACACATATATATTTGGAGGAAGCTCATGTGAACAAGGAGATATATCACATGATGCAGAGGTCTCTTTAAGAAGCATGTAGGAAAGAATATTTACGACGAATTGAACAGAGGGAAATCGAGGAGCACATGCGGGAAGAAATAAAGTGCATGATGTAGGAAGAAGCATTGTGCAACACGGGTCATGAAGAAGGAGTTGAAGACCAAGTAAGTAACTTCATATTAATTAAATGATCCTAATGGTGTGAGACACACATGTTAGCAACCTACATGGTAGAAGAAGGGAAATGTGTAGCTATATCATCCCCCCTACCAAAAAGGGATGTGTGTTAGGTCACTAAATAGAAGCGCACAGGAAGAGCACTCAAGATGATGGTTGAACTTGGAACCTATGAGATGGTCGGTGTCATATTAGATCTGGGATTTGATGTGAACATCTAGCTGAATAAATCCTAGGATTTTATGGGTAAACTAAACTTGGTGTGGTCTCTCATTCAGCTTGAACTGGTGAATCAATACAGAATATATCCTATATGCTAGCTTGAATAGTTCGACTTGAACATAGAAGGGGTGAGGACTAAGACAGATTTTGAGGTGATTGATATTATGGATGACTCAAATCCCTACCCTATCTTACTTGGTATTGATTGGGAATTTGACAACAATGTTGTGTTAAATCTGAAGAAGAGACATATGTCATTTGAGATGGACACCCTTTGTGTGATTGCATCGTTGGATCCAAATTAAGGTGACTAGTACAATGAGCTTTTGAATGAGAATGCATATATATTTGTTATTGAAAATATCTACGAAATCACGGGGCACAGGGAATATTATATCAATCCCATGGTGGATGGGGAGATGAGTTGGACAAGTGTGAAGTCATATGATACGGATTCGAAGGATTCCACGGAGAGGTGGAAAAATAAACCATATGAAGTCTCTAATAGGACGTGCATGTGAATTACAACAACGACGTGCGAGGATGAATTTTCTCCCTATCAGTTTGATGGGATGGATCCATTGGATGTTTTCCTTGTCAGGATGCAGCATATTCCCTAACTCCACCAAGTACACACCCTTGATACAGTGTTAATAGATACACCCACCTAGTGGTGGGAAATGCATCAGGAGGAACTCCATGAATAAGAATTTGTGGAAGATTCCATAAGGGAAACATTTAGGCTGGGGGCAAACATCCTCCAATACATGTTCTCTTGTGATAGGCATTGGGTGGCCAAGAAGAAGAAAGGTGCACGAAAGATACATATGAAAACTCAATGTGCTCAACTGAAATAAAATTCCATCTGTTCAATCCCTCTATCCTTTATTGAGTAAAAAAACTAGTTGCACAAGACTAAGGAAATAATGGGAGGTCAGCAAATGCCCCCATATCCAGTTGCAATTAGTGTATATCCTCCATGTCGGAAACCGAGAAACTAGATCTGTGTGAAAAAATAGTGTGACCCATAAGGGTTCATCGTGGTAGATCAATACATGGGTAGATTGATGCAAGGTTGCACAAGAATCATGCATGGTCCCCCCCAAATAATAAGACTTTGTGCATGCATAGATATTTCAACATCATATTGAAAGACTCAATGACATAAATGACTAGTTGTAATAATGATGGATGTGATAGGCAGTTACACCACATGTATTTTCTTTAATTTTGGAAAGATCAAGTCATTAATGCAAGTGTAAGTGGAGTGATTTGCCCCATTTGGAAGGAGTAAAGAGTTAATTATGTTGGCTAGTGGAAAGGATGCAATCAAGACTACAAAGATCGTTTTTTTTTCCACTGAAACAACTTCAACGAAGAGAATTAAAGGGGTTAATGATAGACTAATAGCAAGGACCAAACAGTTACTCAAAGTGAGTTGGATGGCATGTCACCTTAATATTACAATACTTCTAAGCGAACTGATTATTTTGGCTCATTAATTCTCCCATTTATCTACCACTACTCGGCTTCTAGAGTGATCTGTCATTCGTATCCCAACAATGGCATGAGAAAAGAAGCCCATATACCCTTTGATTATGCATCAGGTGAGTTGTTCTGTTTTGTTGGGCCCCGAACTGGTTTTGTGCCTTCAAAACACAGCTTAAGATACTATAGTCATCAATATATAGGATGGATTCCGCGAGAAAACCCCATGAAATATAGTAGGCCAATTTAGTAAAAAAAAGTCAGTTCCATTTCCAGTGATGTTGTTCGACGTAAATTGTAAAGGGCCAAAATTGGGGAAAGTCCCCATGCTCAAATGTGTAGACTATAGTGTGTGTGACCCAATTCAATTCCTAGAACTCCAGTCCAACAAGTATGCATGCATTTTTAGTAAAGTATATGGTATATAAAAGGTGGTTATAAAGAAGTTGGTGAAGCCCTTGCGAAAGTTTGACATCCTTACATTTATCAATTGTCCCCATTTTGGTCGAGCCCCAATACTACATGCATGTGTCTGCTTCCTCCTTACATGGTTGCATGGCAGTTATCTATGGATGGATAAACCATACCCTATAGAGAATAATAAAATGCAATGGGTCTCAGGTCTTCCCACATCTGGAGAATATTTTGTTGTTACCATTAATGAAAAAGACGTAAAACAAGAAGACATTTACACCCAATTCGAGACATGTCGAGGGAAAAGCAAGGTTGTAATTCCTGATATTAATGATCAATCGGTAAGGTTTGAAACACAATTACTTTCTTGCAAGATGATACTGAAGTGTCGAAAGGATGAATTCCCCCTTGGTGTCGTCGTCAATGTTGAACATTGTGTTGGAGGAGTTCAAATGGCTTGGGTTCAATACTTTCTCAATGAATTCATGGATGATTGTTTGGATGCCTAGAACTTACAAAAGGAGTTTCATCATAGTTGGGTAGTCCTCTTGCCTAGCATGATTTTATGAAAAAGGCACCACCAAGGAATGAAGAGGATGAGTAGGGCTCCCCATTGTTCGTTGTCCCACAATTTTTAATTTTCTGGTACTCGAAGGAACCAATGGTCCAAGTCGAAATCACAAAGGCTTTCCGAAAATGGTTCACATAGTTAATTGTTGCCTTCGATGTAATGGTCCACATCCCAAAGAGGATTCTCAAAAGGTATACTAATTATCTTTATTTTGCATGTGATTTCAACAATATGTTTATTTACCCTCGCACAACTAACGGTAAGGTTGAGGCCAAGATCCCCTTTTGCATTACCAAAAAGGACATCCTAGTGGGTGTCATAGAGTGGTCATCCAACCACCAACCTCCATTCGTCGAAGTGGAAACCCAATTCAATATACAAACAAAGAAATCGTAGGAACATAGATGGTTTGTGGCTAATGCTCGACATAAAGACAGGGCTTTCGGGTCTTAGAACCACCAACCCATTGGTTCCAATGAGAAGAAACCATAGACTCTAAAAGAGAAAATTCAAAGCACGGAGGAGTCAAAAGAAGATGRTGATGGGGTTTGAAAGCATAAATGGTCCTCCAAGGTTTATTTATAACCCCCTATTAATCTAGACCCAAGCACAGAGGAAGAAGGTACACCATCACCAAATACCACTTAGATCAAAGAAGAACTTCTAGAGCCTTCTATGCGACTGAATGTATGGCCAGGCCAAGGTACAAGGAAGCGCCATTGTATAAAAAACACCAAATTATCAGAAGTTAACCTTATGACATTGCAATCTAGCAGCCATGTGGCCAACTTGTCCAAATTATTCAAAGAACTATGCACTTAGTTGTCCCAAAAACAAAGTTTCTAGAAGAATGTGATGGGGAAGTTTGATTATCTTTGTCAACAGTTAGCTTTTCCCTCACCACCATGATCTCCCCCTCGATCTCCATAGTCCGTAGAAGCTTCAAGAACAAGCCGGAAAAGGATTCTTAGTGTAATCTCACTTGATGTGGTCCCAGCCAATTTCTCCAAAACCGAACTTGATCTTACCTAGGTACCTAACACATACCTATAGATTTTTGTTACTGTAATAATCCATAAACTTGGGGAGATGATACAAACTCTCACTCGAGTGCATCAATAATTGATCCTTTAATTTGATCAAGAAGTCAAAACTCATGTTGATAGAAAGTCCCAACTACAACAAAAACTTCTCGCACGACAATAGGTCAAAGCTACACGACAGGACCTCCAAACAGTGCTTCTTGTTGAGGTTACTATGCACACAGACACAAAAGAACAATATGAGGCTACCTTGGCCAGTCACGTTGAATTACTTACTGCTATGGAAGAATCATATTCATGGGTCCATCTGCCCAAACAGGAATAACCTGAGGTTCCATCATCGCTTAATCTTGAAGCAGTCACTGAGCATCTTCAGGCATTGGAGTCAAATAATATATCACTTTGCATTTTGCTCCGAGAGACAACACTAGAGGATATGGAAATGTAGAAGAAGATTGCAGTGGCCGAAAAGGCCATCAACTACGACCAAACCAGAATTAAGGATTTTTTTGGATTGGTCGAACACAGTTTCACCTTGTGGAACCATTTGCATAATCCACCGGAACTTAGCTCTATTGATGACATGTTTCATATGGCTGAAGCAGATGTCACTTAGAAAAAGAGCAGTTTGGCTTATCTACCTCTGGGTGAGAACTAAGGTGCGATGACAACCATCGTGAGCAAGATTAAGGAAATCATTGCAGCAGGAGCAGAGTAGAAAACAATTTCAGAGTTAGCAAATGTCGTGGTTGATAAGGCCCAAATATTTTATACTCAATTGAAAGTTGTGCATCTTGTATCCACCCCCATGATTGAGAAGATTAGACTATAGATCGGAAATCTCCCCAAATCATGGAGGTTGATGTCAATGAAGTCGTTCAGCTCACCCAACAACTCTATGACACCCTTGATGAATTTGATAATCAGTTCAAGGAGTCCCTTCAAGAATTCATGAATACAATTCCTTTTGTGGCATCAATAACACCATAAGCAAGGCCATTGGCTTGAGGACGAGGCAAGTAATAGTGTCAGGGGCTTGTTAGCATCCAAAGGTTTGGGATATAGATTGTGTGTGCAAAAAAACACAATTGTGCGTGCACTACATTTTTGTGTGCACACAAACAATTGTGCAATGAATGACATAAGGTGCACTCACCAATCCAATTTCCATTATGCACGTCAAGAATCAATAGTATACCACATGTATGTTGGAATTAATAAGAGGATATTTGGGAAATATTCTCGAATGATTAACTTTGGTTGCATGAGAGATCGTGGAGCAGTTAAGGGATGAGTTGACAAGATAGTTAAGAATACCAGGACTCCAAAGAGGCTACATGGACTAGAATCGAGTGGAAGAAGCATGCAGGACCGGAAGTCAACAGAGTGAGTGGAGTTGACCTAAAAGTGTGAGAGCATGATGACACATAAAAGGTTGTTATTATTGATTTTTATTCATTCAGTTGGTTTGCTCTGAGTTCTCTCGGTCAATAAATGAGTCTGGCTATTTTTGTAAGAGTTTAGTTGTGAGTCTAGTTTTGTATGTAGAGGGAACTGGTTTTGTAATAATTTTTTAAGAGATTCAACTTAGTAATACATGTAGAGTCTTGGAGAAAGTGCATGGAACCTTGTAATGGAGTATTGATATAATGTGTGAGAGTGTAGGGTGTTGATTCTAATGTATTATAAGTCTCTTCATCCATGTATGCTATTGTTTGTATGGAAATAAAACAATATATGATTATTCTTGTCATTTACAGTGTTGATTATGTGTTCAATGAATGTATACATTAATGTTACATGTTGGTAATCTTTAATTATATTGCAATGGAATGTATAAATTCCATCCCTAGTGGATTCTTAGTGTAATTTAACCCTTCATCATCGACACAAGACCTAGTGGTCTATTTGATTCTCATGGTATCTCAGGTGAGACCTTATTCAGTCTCCGATTGAGGATTGATATGACCATGTATAATGTACCCATCCACCCATAAGACGGGCACGCTACCTCCAAAACTCACTTCTAAATTGATTTTGAATTATGATAGCAATTAATTAATAAAGAAGCATGAAATAAACATGATAACAGCACATGCAATAATAAAGATTCATGTTGCGGTATAAAAGAATGTTTAAACATTCCATGCATAGAAATAATGAGAAAGCATGCATATTATAAAATACACATCTCAGAGATATTAATTAATACACAGTGAAAATAAATATACAACATAAAAACACATGACAGAGAGCACTTATATTTAACAAAATGGTTCACCAACTAGTTGCAGACCAAGGATGTTTCTTCCAACCATAGACACTAGAATAATATTCCAAGCCTCAACAGCAAGTCACCCTCGAGCCAGGGATATGAATCCACAAGGATGGTTCCAGGGTGTCACTCAACTTCCCAAACCAGTCAGCAGTCAAGCTCTCACAGGTTCCTCAACACACATCAATCCAAAGTACACTAGCTCTCTTCTCTCTAGCCTACACAAACCAAGGGAATGGACCCTCTTGTCTTCCATGCAGTCCCTTAAACTATCCACCTCCTTCCATGGCTCTAGTTCATCTTTTCAAGAATCTCCATGTTGGGACTCTCAGGGCTTGAAAATATGAATAAAATTTAGTACATGTCAATGCATCTAAGGAATGCAAGAATTAATTCATGGTTGGAATACACCAACAATCACTACAGCCAGCCAACAATGGCTTCTCTCCCAGCAAATCATTTTTCTTTTCCCAACCAATACCAAGGATGAATGAACACAATGAATGAAAGTGTGAAAGTTTGTAAGGAGAAGAACCCCCAAACAACCCACAAGATGGGTTTATATATTTTCTTGGGAATCAAGAACCACATGGCCTTCCCCCAAGAAGCTCATATAATCCCTTCTCTCAATTAAAACAATTATGGGTAAATAAAATATGATAAAATGACTTAGCCCCTTAATCCCCCTCTCTCGTAGAATCATAGCCCCCTATAACTCGTGTTTGTGTCTGTCTAGCAGCCAGCGATGCATTTTATTATTAACAATGATCAAAACATTACATTTCCTCAAAACGTTGGCCTATTTAATTATTTCGAACTCCGACCTTTCATCAAATAAACAAAATACATTATTTAATATGGGGAATCAAAATTGGGGTATTGCATTCCCCTCCCCCTTATTTTGGCACTTTCCTTAGTGCATATGAAAAACATAAATCAACATTTCAAAATTTATTCAAAAATTTGTGGGTACTATGCCTGCATGGAATATTAATGTTCCCAAGTAGCATCTTCAATATTGTAGCATGTCCACTAGACTTTTACCAGCTCTATAACTCAATTCCGGAGCATTTTGACTTTTATATCCAATATGCGCACTGGTTGGACCTGAAAGTCTCCATTTGGATCTACATGAATTGAATGTCAATCAATAACATGGTTAGGATCATGTACATACTTTTTAAGCAAAGAGACATGAAATACATTATGCACATTCATGGAAGCAGGCAATCAAACATGTATTCAACTAGATCTATTATGTCCAGGATCTCAAATGGACCACAGAATATGGTTGCTAGCTTTGTACAGCTACCCAACTTCAATGAGCTCTTCTTGGGATTCACTTTTAAAAGAACATGCTCCCCCACTTTAAATTCTCTAGTTTTTATGTTCTTATATGCATAATTTTTCTATCTATCTTGAATTGTGTTTAAATTCTACTTAATTCTAACCATCTGTTCTTCCATATCCTTGAGCAATTATATCCCAAGTACCATTATGTATGTTGGATTGTCCCAACGCATTGAAGTGTTGCATTTCCTACCATACAAAGCTTCAAATGGTATCATATTCAATGAATCTTGATATCCATTATTATAGGAAAACTCAACCAAATGCAAGTAATCTTCCCACTTAGATGGTTTATCCATTACATAGATTCTCAGTGTGTCTTCAATTACTTGGTTGACTCTTTTTGTTTGTCCATCTGACTATGGATGGTATGTTGTGCTAAAATTTAGATTTGTACTAAATCCTTTAAATAAAACCCTCCAAAAATTTGAAGTAAACTTTGTGTCTCTGTCTGAAACAATTGTCTTGGGTATCCCATGCAACCTAGTGATTTCTCTCATGTAAATTTATGCAATATTATATGTTGTATGAGTCATTTTCACAGGAACAAAATGAGCATCCTTTGTCAATTTATCCACAACAACCATCATGAAATCACGTTGCCTTGTTGTCCTGGGAAGTTTAGTTATTAAATCAATGATTACCACTTCCCATTTCTTCTCTAAAATTGGAAATGGATGAAGAAAACTCGTTTGGTGTCTATGCTCGGATTTTACTCTCTGGCATTCCATATCGCAGGCAACGTAATCAGCAATGTCCTTCGTCATTCTAGGCCAAAAGAATTGGATTTTTATTGTTGCAGTTATTTTCTGGTAGCCGAGATGTCTAACATACTGAACATTATGCATTTATTTTAACACTAAATCCCTAAGTTCTTTGGAACTAGGAACAGAAATTCTATTCTTGTGCATAAGTAATCCATATTCCTTAATCTTATACTCTTTAATTTTTCATTGTACATTTTATTTATGTAAAATTTATTTTACATGTAGGTAATGGTTATCTGTAACAACATCTAAAATTTTGCTCTTTAAATTTGAATGATGCATACTAACAGTTGTAGCATGCATGAGATGTACTCTTTTGTTGAGTGCATCAACAACTTTATTTGTTTTCCCTTGATATGCTTGATGTCAAAGCCATACTCACTTAAAAATTCCAGCCATCTTGTTTTACTAGCATTCAAAGTTGGTTGTTTGAAAATATATTTCAGACCACTATGGTTTGTCCTTGATTCAAATTTTTTTTCTCGTGAGATAATGCCCCCACATATTCAATGCATGAACTATGTAAGCAAGCTCCAAATCATGTGTGGCATAATTCCTCTCATGTTCTTTGAGTTTTCTAGACTCATAAACAATGACATGTCCATTTTGAGTGAGGACTCCACTAAGTCCTTCCTTGCATGCATCTGTCATACCACAAAATTATCATTTGGGTCAGCAATCTTTAAAATAGGTGCACTAGTAAAAAATTATTTCAACAAATTAAAGTTCGCTTCACACTCAGTTGTCCATTCAAATTTAATTCCCTTTGTTTGCAAAGAATTGACGGGATGAGCAATCTTAGAGAACCCTGCTATAAACCTCTTGTAGTATCCATCTAATCCCATAAAATATCTTGTTTATGTAACATTCATGGGTGTTGACCATCCTCTAATGGCTTCAATATTTTATGGATCTACTGGTATACCTTGTTCTGAAATAATGTGATTCAAATAATGGATTTGTTCTTGGTAAAAAGAACACTTACTGAGCTTGGCATACAACTGATGTTCCCCCAGCACTTGCAACACCAACCTCAAGTGATGTTTATGCTCTTCCTCGAACTTGGAATAAATATGTCATCCAAGAATACAATGACAAACTTATCCAGAGAATTTCTAAATATGGCGTTCACTAAACACATAAAGACAGTTGGTGCAATGGTCAGTCCAAATAGCACCACTACAAATTCATAATGTCCATACTTGGTTCTAAACATTGTGTCATTGATGTCTTCTTCCTTGATTCTTACCTGGTGGTATCCGGATATTAAGTTTATGTTTGAAAATATTTTTGCCCCTCTTAGCTTATCAAAGAGGTCATCAATTCTGGGTAGAGGGTATTTGTTCGTACCATGGATTTATTCAGTTGTCTAAAGTCAATACACAACATCAATGTTCCATCCTTATTTTTGACAAAGAGTATTGGTACTCCCCTAAGGTGAAACACTTGGGTGTATGTACCCTTTCCTCACCAATTCTTCTAGTTGCATTTGTAATTATTTAAATTCAGGTGTACTCATTATGTAAGGTGTTTTTTATATCGGGGCGGCTCCTAGTAATAAATCCATAGGAAAATCTATCTCCATCTTCGGTGGCAATCCTAGTATTTATTGGAAGACATCTTCTAACTCTTGCAGTACCAAAAAATCTTCAAGGCTTCGGGGTTGAATAAATAACAATTTTGAATAAACTCCACAAAGAATTGCTTCAAGGTTGATCTTGATTATATCTTGTAACTTTGAGTTTGAAGTATGAGATATTTGAGGTTGACCTATCAAATTATATTTTGATCTTGATAGCAGTACTATGTGAAAATTCTTTGAGATGATCAAATTATTCTCTCCAACTTTTCATGAAGAAGATATGGATGTATTTATATGGGATTAAGAAGATTGTGTGTGATGTTGATCACAATTTAATTCTAATGTTGAATCCCTCCTTCAATATTTTTGTATTGTAAAAAGACTTTTGTTGCACATAAATATCATATTGGGTTATTGAAGAACTATTTTCATTTAAATCCAAGCAATAAATATTTGGGGTTTGTTGTCTAGCACTCTCCATACTCCGAGATATTCAAAGATATATCTTTTAGCCAAAGAGGAGAACCATCTCTCTAAAAATGAAGGGGGACTAATGTCCTCATGAGGTTGTCGTTTTGGTCCTGATGGATTCAAGCGTCAACAAAAGGCCATCCTTGGGAGCATCCCCTATTTGACTACTTTGGTTTAACCAATAGGAATCCTATGACACCCCTCCCATACTTAAAATTGGTCAATTGTATAAGGTTTTGAGCATTTGTTTAATTTGATGAGGTAGTTTTGATGCACATGTTTAGGTGTCTTGCTTATTGGATGTGGTTTATACTTGGCATGATACATTTAACTTGAGATCTATAGAGGGCGTCCCATTTTATTTTGCAGCTTGGGCTTCCATGGGGCAAGAAGTCCATCGAATGGATGCCTAGGGCCCGCATGTTGGATGACAGATACATGTCTTTAGAGGCCTAGAAGATATCATGATGGACCTAACCTAACCCCTACCACCCAAATGACTTGCCTAGGAGAGGAAAAATGTCACCTCCTTAGGGGTTGACGTCATGAGGGGGCTAGGGTTTGGTGGTGATGGAGTTTCACATTGACACTTGGAATATTTTCATTGGATGAGGCATGGAGAAGACTTGGCACATGATGAGGAGGCTCAAATATCCCCAACAACTTCCACATATTCTCCAACAAGTTGCTCAAGTGCCAAAACATCCCCTAAAGGGGTGACGTCATCTTACTTTAGGGTTTCTTTTGTGCAAAGTGAATTTTAATATTAATTGTTTAATATTATTTTGATGCAAGGGGTAAGATAAGGGTTGTTGACCCCTTATCTTATGTTTTACCCTTGCTAAGTGGACAAACTATGTGTTAGACATTTTGTATAAATAGAGATCATGTGAATCTCATTTTTAACATAACTCTCCCATGGTGAAGAGATAAGGACTGAAATTTTTGCTACCTTCAAGCTTTTTGTTCTCTTGTTCTATGGTATGGTGTTCTCTTTGGTTATGGACTACATTACAATGATGCACTAGCTCTTGGAGGTCTTTTCTAAGCTATTTGTGGTGGTTTATCTTGGCATGTTATGGTTTATCTTATTGCTATTTGGATTGGTAAGACATTTTACTTGTTATCATTTGTAATGTAAGCTCAAGGTTGATTGTTGTTAAGGCTAGGTAGGGAGTATAAGTGCATACACCCCTACTTTAGTTCCACCATAATTTTAAGCATAGAATTATTGTTTGCAAGGGTTTGCTAAGGAAGTATAAGGATATGCACACCTTAGTTTAAACCCTAGCTAGATTACTTGCCTTGGGAAATAAGAGGATTTATACCCCCAAGGAGGTAGTATCTCTAGATATTTAATTTGTGACCCCATTAACCCATTAATCAAAGGCACTAGTTGTTGCATTGGAAAAACAAAACACTACTCTGAAAAACGTGAAAGTTGAGGTTTTGAAGTTCTCTCACTTGGATATTGTTCCTTGAGCCTTATGCTATCCTGCCTCATTGAGGCATCCTCTTTCACCCACTAAAAATTGTTGTTATAATAAAACTAACCTACATCCATTAGGGTTGCATAAATATAATCCTCTAAACCTAGATAAATCTTAAACTAACTCTAGAAACTTGCTAAAACTTTTCCCCAACAAACTACTATCCTAGGTGCATATTTTAGGCTAATTTAGTGTTCTTTATGTTGGTTAAATTTCATGTTATAAGGCTTGGTTTTCTATAGCCATAACGCTGATAAATATCACTGCAGTAAAAATTTTGTGACAGTCTTGCTTTTATGCTAAAGTCTTGTTCTTTCATTCTTGAGTTGAACTAGTCTTTACTAACTTGTCTCTTGCTTATTCAACTAGACATTTAGCAATTATTTTGCAGCTCTTATTATATTTCATATGTTGATATATATCACTGATTGTTGCTACAATTAGGAACAACAAGCTTAACTTTCTTTTCCACCTAACATATTGCATTGTGTACTTGGTTTTCCTTGTGTCTCGGGCAGGTATTTTCTCTTGGCAGGTCACTCAAAGAATTGGAAACCTCAAGCAACCCTCAAGACTCATTACCAAGTTCCCTTTACCATATAGAAACTTTACCTTTAGGGGAATCCATTCATACATCTCATTTTCCATCTCAATCCCCCTAGGGTCATCGGGATTCCCCCCTTGAGGTGACTACCTCACCTCTAAAGTGACGAAAACACCTGCCTAAGGTGACATTGGGTAGGTGATCTCTAAGTTGTCACCAATTGGTGGTTGGATCGGGCTTTACCCAACCTACAACTTGTGCGATAACATTTTGGTATTGTTGTCGGGGAGATTTTTGAATCCTCTTCTGAAACCTAATGACACTTTGGCAAGTTATCACAAATCCTTTCACCTAGCTTTCTTGGCAACTCCACCCAAGGGACGTTCCCTTTTCACCTTTTTTATGAGGTATTCTTGAAGCTCATATGGCGACTCCACCTTCTCAAAAACCCACTTTTCCCTTTTTTCCCCTTTCCATCATTGATGAGCCTTGACCTCATCTGGCGACTCCATTGAAGTGTTACCCTAAGTAATGGAACCATGGCCTCATGGGACTTACCATGGGCTTTCCATAAGGTGTATCATTCTCTTGATGTTCAAAATGTCCCAGGATATCTGAATCATTTCTCTATAGAGTGGAGGGAAAATTGCCCTAAAATTAATGGTGATCCAACTCTAGCAGCCACCCATGTCGTCAATTATATGAAGTATGCTTCAAGCCTAGGCATGCTACATGAGGATGTGCTAATGAAAATTTGTGTGTCTTCACTGGAATCAAGTCAGAGGAATTTGTTTTCACATTCATACAATCCAAAGAGCATCCCTTCTTCTACCAAGCTCATTGAATAATTTCTCAAGCATTATCGGTGAGTTGCCCATAATTTGCAAGATACTTTCCAAGAACTCAAAGATGTTCTTTTCAAAGAGGGTTTTTCTATAGATGAGGATGAAAAAAATCTTGAAGAATATCCAGATGAGACATATGATGAAGATGAAGTATCTTCTCTTCCACTTGATGAGGACATTCGGACCTCTGCTTCTTCTGCCACATCAATAAGAGAACATGATGAGTTATAATCCTTTTGAAAACTTTGATGATGCTTTGTTTCATGATTGTGGAAATGAAGAAAATTGCCAAAAGGATCTCAATGAAGTTTCTATTGCAGAAGTCATGAACAAGACATTGATATATGCTTTCCCTTTTGAAGAAAATGAAGTTCTCCAGTCTTGTGAAGAAGTAATCAGTGCATGTGATGCAGATGAATTCGTGGAAGAACCCTTGAATATAGTTGACAACCACATTGATGATTTCATACAGGTCGGGAGACGTAGATGGGATTTGGGTTGCTTCATTATTGATAGAGATCCCAGTTATAACATTGAGGGTACCTCTCAGGCAGAGGGGGTTGAAGTTTCATCTTTAGAGGATTAGTCTTCATGTGTGTATGATGATAATAAGATTACATATTTGTTCCATCCATTCGAAGATGATCCAACGCATCATTTTCAGGATGATTTTTGGCCATCCCTTGAGAATTGTGATGATTACCTTTCCAGTGACCCGAACCTTTTCTATGAAGAGTTCTAGACACCGCCACACTCATATTTTGACAGAAACCAGACYGTGGTTAGCCCAAAGCAGTCCAAGGTCCACACTACCAAACAGAAGTACTTTCCTGTTGAGATTTTGAGCAAAATTTTGTAGACAAAGAACTGACATTTCCTAAGTCCAAGGGAGGAATTTTTCTCTAGACATGAGGTTGTGCCTTACTGCATTTCCCCTTGTTTGGGACATCAACAGGTTTTCTTGGGATCTATTATCCTTTCTCAACCTTTAGGAGAAGTGATTTTCTGAGTGAAGATGAAGACGAGCCATCGTTTACATATGGTAGCCCTCTTCAGAGATGGATTGATCGGGCTCGTAACTACACTTTCAAGCAGGATGATCAAGTTGATGGTTTCTCTTTCCAGCAGGATTTCCTCCCTCCCACCCATCTCCATGAGTTATATGTGTATTTATACTCATGATTATTATGTACTTGACTTATCTTTGTTGTACTACATGATTAAGCACAAGGGGGGATAATTTGATGAGATGATTGTTGATATTATGGTAGTTGTGGGAGGTATTTACCTCCATGTGTAAACCTAACAAGAATAGAATATCCTGGGAAGCAAAAAGAAACCCTAATTAGTTGGCTAATAACCCTAGAAGACAAGTTGGCTCAAGAGAATGACGTGTATTAGGTTATTAGCCTCCAAGAGAAGAAGTCGGCTAAAAGAAATGTTATACACTAAAGAATTAGTACTCAGAATAAAAATTCAGCCCAGGCAGTCTGCCAGAATTAGTATAAATACAGGAGGCCAATCTTCATTATGGCCAGCATTCTCAGAACTGCAAAAGTAGCACTTGTACGCACTACAGTTGGCCAATTTGTGCGCAAGTTTGGAGGAGAGTTGTCGTTGCAGCTGTTGCAACTAGCAGATTTTGGTTTTGGCTTAGACTCTCTCTTGGTTATGGTTTGGACTCTCTGATCAGCTCTTGTTACTCTTGTTTGGTGCGTTATCCTTGGAGAAAGGTGTGCCACCTTTGTTTGGCTATCCAGTCTAGGGTTTTCTTCTGAAATGATTCTCTGTCAAGGTTAAGGTGCTTGGGGGTGTCTTCGGCCTATGGTTGGGTGACAATAGTGATATTGTCTATGGTTAAACAAGCACATCCATTATATTCTAACAATGATTAGTTGATTGTATGACTTCACCTGAAATCACCCATCACCGGATCTTCAGGGGCCCAAGGCCCCAGGTAAGTAGGTAGGTCATCTTGACTTCCTTTCATTTTAATCTTGATTGCTCATATTAGTGATGTAGGAGCATCGTCAGCAAGCACACGTGGAGAGACAACCTAGTGCCTTAGCGCGCCTTTGAATCATTTCATAATTTTAAACGTCGTTGTTTCCTGTAAATATTTTTTTTGAACTGATTGAAAATTGAAAACGATCAAAACGCTTGGGAGCTGAATGATCACGAGTGATCTGGGAGTTTCACTCCTAGACTTTAATGTAACAGAAATTAAGTGGGAGTTTAGATTTTGAGATAGAGGTAGTCAGGGACCCTAAGAGCCCTCTAGGATAAATAGGAGTATTGTACACCCAAATGAGGTTGTTGAACATGGAGGATAGCTGAATTTTAGTAGGAGATTGTTGTGATTAGTTGTTGTTGAATTTGTAGTTATTGTTTTTTTTATAGCTATAAGTATTTTTACATTGAATGAAGATAACAGAGGAAAATTGATCCAAATGTGTGTGGATTTGTTGTTGTTAAACTCTTCTCTATTATTTTGTGTTTTCGTGAATGCATGGATTATATTGTTGAATGTATGAATCTGTGAAGTGTTAGATAAGTTTCAATCGTTTCTCTTCTGAGTGCTCGGATGCAAGGAGTGCATATTGTCCTTAAGGAGTGCATCAACAGAGTCTAGATTTGACTCAGGAAAGCTCGGAAAGGATAACGGAAAGTTTATACTGAGTGTTGCAAGGAGTGCATAGAGTCAAGAATCGACTAAGTATCAAGAGATTGAGATTGCTAAGCGCAAGGAGTGCGTAGAGAAATTTATTTTGGGAGAAATCAATAAGTCTGAACTTTGTCGAAGATTCCAAGTTCACAAGGAGTGTGTCAGAGTCAAGCTCGAGGGAGATAGCGACAAAGATCCAATAGAAAGGGAGAGATCTATTGAAGGTCACAAAGTGACAGTTAGGATCCCTTCGAAAGGAATCGAGATCATTGACAGTCATTAGATCTGAAGAAGGTGCGAGGAGGTCACACCTTGAAGTCCTTCAGACTTCGCGTGTTCGAAGGTTTTCGTTTGTGAAGGGGGAAACTTTCTGAAGTTATTGAATCTGAAATCCATCCAGACCGTAGATCCATCCATAGGAAGTGGGATCCTTCTAAACT